>JAGIQG010000001.1:34143638-34351138 GCA_024679065.1 Sphyrna mokarran
TTTTATACAACTGCAACATTAAAGGCCAGCTCTTGTACTCTATACCCCTTCCTATAAAGGCTAGCATACTATATGCTTTCTTCACAACCTTCTCCACTTGCTCTGCCACCTTCAGAGACTTGTTCACCTGCACCCCCAGGTCCCTCTGCGTTTATATACTCTTAATAGGTCTACCCTTTATCATATACCTCTCCCCTACATTTTTTCTCCCGAAATGCATCACGTCACATTTATCAGGATTGAATTCCATCTGTCATCTATCGGCCCAAGCTACCAGCCTATCTATGTCCTGCCGCATCACCTGACAATGCTCCTCACTATCCGCAAGTCCAGCCATCTTTGTATCGTCTGCAAACTTGCTGATCACTCCACTTACTCCCTCTTCCAAGTCATTTATATATATATTACAAATAGAAGACATCACAGTACCGAGCCCTGTGGCACACCACTAGTGACCGACCTCCAGCTAGAAAAACACCCTTCCACTATTACTCTCTGTTTCCTATTACCAAGCCAGTTATTTATCCATCTAGCTACCTGTCCTTGTATCCCATTAGCCTTGACCTTCTCAATTAACCTCCCATGAGGGACTTTGTCAAACGCCTTACTAAAATCCATATAGACGACATCAACGGCTCGCCCTGCGTCCACTGTTTTCGTCACCTCCTCAAAAAATTCTACCAGATTTGTAAGGCACGACCTCCCCTTAACAAATCCATGCTGCGTATTCCTAATCAGATCGCAACGCTCTAAGTGCCTATACATCCTATCTCTAAGAATCCCCTCCAACAGCTTCCCTACCACTGACATCAAACTCACCGGCCTATAATTTCCAGGGTTATCCCTACTACCCTTTTTAAACAACGGTACCACATTAGCTATTCTCCAGTCCTCTGGACCTCGCCTGTGTCCAAAGAAGAGACAAAGATTCAGAGGCCCAGCAATCACTGTCTATGTGTACATTTTCCCCATGTCTGTGTGAGTTTTCTCTGGGTTCTCTGGTGTCGTCCCACATTCTGAAAAATGTGCTAGTTAGATGCATTAACCTGAACAGGTGCAGGACTGTGGTGACTAGGGGAATTTCACAGTAACTTCATTGCAGTGTTAATGTAAGTCTTACTTATGACTAGTAAATAAACTTTGCATTTTTTAAAATTGTCACTTTCATCTCATCTCTAGATTGTGGTGTTAACTCAACTGGGTCCTTTGTAATTCTGCTCTCTGTAATGCTGCCAACAGTCTTTGCATCTCTACCGTTGTGAGAAAACCACGTGCTCCAGGCAGCCTCCTTTTTCAAATGCATAATCCATATAAAATGAAAGCTCCGTGGGTGGAATGAAGGCTGCTGGATAATCACTTCGGGAGACTCAAGGTCAAGGGAGATTGTTGCAATGGATCAGGGAATGGATTCTCCATTTCAGTAATACTGGGCGTCTGGGCACTGGTCAGACAGGGCATTGCAGGCACAAACTGCTGCTTTTTGAGTGCAAATCTCAGTGCTCAAAGGAGCACAAATGCTTTCACAGCTTCTTTCCGGTGGTCTGTGCTTGGTAAGATCTCGAGAATTGCTCTGTCGACATCTCAGTGACACCATGGAATGAAAATCTCTTGCCCTCTTTCAGTGTTATCATCTGTGTGCCCAGCACTGTGACTATGTCAGTGCTCTCGCTGTTGCCTTTCAGCCCACCAGCCCAGGATACTACCACACACGTAGTGGTGGTGCAATCCGAAGATGAACCCTCAAGGGCCAAAGCTGTTCCATTTATAGTGTCATGCAAGGTCATCTGTAGTTTTTCTCAATTAATCCCAGTATCCTTATCCAGCCACACTGGTGTAACACTGCACAGGAATATGAGACCTACTCATAAGGCAAGAGTGCCTACTTTTTTATTCATTTGTGGAACATGGCACTGCTAACTGGCCAGCATTTATTGCCCATCCCTAGTTGCGCAAGGATACATGAGAGTCAACCATATTGCTGTGGCTCTGGAGTCATAGGTAGACAGACCAGGTACGGATGACAGATTTCCTTCCCTAAATGACATTAGTGAACCAGACAGGTTTTTCTTACAATCATCAATGGTTTCATGTTCAACGGTAGATTTTTAATTCCAGCTATTTTTTATTCAATTCATGGCTATTTGAAAGACCTTTCTGTTGGACAATTAACTATGCACAGAAATCCTCTTGCTGCAAATACATTGCAATACACTGATGATGCAAAAGTTACTATACATAAACAGGCTCAGTTGACTGTGTCAATAGGGATTTTTGAGTGACTGGCGGTGTGTTGTCTTGACCATGAGTATTTGTACTTTTGTAGAGAGACTGGAAATGTTTTTCACTGCTAGTGTGAACAGTATCTTTGAAGATCCTAATCCAAACTGTCAATAGTGAGTGGCACAGTGGTTAGCACTGCTGCTTTATAGCGCTAGGGACTTGAGTTTGATTCCTAACTTAGGTTTACTATCTATGTGGAGTTTGCATGTTCTCCCTGTGTCTGTGTGGGTTTCCTCTGGGTGCTCTGGTTTTCTCCCACAGTCTGAAAAACGTGCTGTTTAGATGCATTGACCCAAACAGGTGTGCCAGACTAGGGGAATTTCACAGTAACTTTACTGAGCGTTAATGTAAGCCTTACTTGTGACTAATAAATTAACTTTAACGAGGCTATGTGGGAAAGGAAAAGGGTAATATTTTTGACTGAAGCAGGCCTAATGTTCAAGAATTGCCAACAAAGCCTAAAGACACACTGCTTGTGGACATTTTAATTAAGATTGAGCAGCTCTACAAGCTCAAGCTGCTGCAGGTTGCAGAAAATTATTGTTTCAAGACAAGGAATCTATTGCCCACTGGGGACATTGAAGAGTTTATAGTGGCCATGAAATAACTGTCCTTTGATCATCATTTTGGAGAATTACAACAGCGAGTTTTGTGGGACCGATTTGTTTACAGTTTAAAAAGTGAATACATTCACAGTAAGTTGATGACATTGTCAAAGTTGAATTTTGGCAGAGATCTTCTGAAAAAGATAAACTGCAAGTAAACAGAAAGCCCCAACGAGAGTGACTAGTAGCAGCAGGAGTACAACAAAATCCTGTTACCAATGCATAAGCCAATATTTGGCACAGAATTGTTGATTATGAAGGAAGAGTGTTACAGCTTCACAAGGAATGGCCATCTTGCAAAGGTATTTCATAAGAATTACAACAGTCAAAATGCTGTCGGGGGGATCTTCAGCACATAATGTTATCAAACAACACCAGTTGGGATCGGTTGGGATCTAAATGACCAGAAATTCAATTATGTCAAATAGAAGTCCATACGAGTGTCTGAGTAGCTTTGAATGGAGGGCTGGTAAACATGGAAGTCAATATGGTGCATCATCTTGCCTGATTTCTGTGTTGCTGTATCATGAAAAGTTAAGTCAATATCAAGGAAAAATCAAGAACAGATTTGCAAAGCTTTGGAGGAGAGAAAGTTCCCAGAATTGGAAGTATGTCAGTCCCGACAGTTGGCCAATGTGTACGATTGTTCAACATTGTGATGAAATGTGGAAACTCAGCCTTGTTGGGAAACAACTAATTAGCGGACCTTAAATTCAATTGTAATAATCTTTCTCATCTCATAGCGAATTTAACATCACAAGGTGTTTAGGGAAATCGACAGGCCAATTCAAGCATTCAAGGCTCACACACACGTCCAGAGTAACACAAGGTCAGTTCATTGTAGGCTGTGTCCAATTCCCTAGGCTCTAAAAGAAAAGGTAGAGGAAAAATTGAAAAGCCTAAACTCTGAGAACATTATCTCCAGGGTGGGACAAAGGCCACACTCAGTAAGGATAGGCAATAACACGTTCTCCACTATCATCCTGAAAACTGGTTCCCCACAAGGCTGTGTTCTCAGCCCCTTACTATACTCCTTATACACCTATGACTGTGAGTCCAAATTTCCCTCCAACGTGATTTTCAAGTTTGTTGATGATACTACTGTAGTGCATTGGATCTTAAAGAATAACGAGACAGAGTACAGGAAAGAAACAGAGAGCCTGGTGAAGTAATGTGACGGTAATAATCTCTCCCTCAATGTCTACAAAATGAAAGAGATATCATTGACTTCAGGGAGCATAGTGTAAGATATGCCCCTGTCTACATTACTGGGGATGAAGTAGAAATGGTTGAGGCTTTCAAGTGTATAGAAATGCAGATCACCAACAATGTGTATAGTTCCCCCACGTCAACACTATAGTTAAGAAAGCCCACCAACACCTCTATGCTTTCAGAAGACTAAGGAAATTTGGCATGTCCACTACGATGTTCACCAACTTTTACAGATGCACTATAGAAAGCATTCTTTCTGGTTGTATCGCAATTTGGTATGGCTCCTGCTCTGTCCAAAACTGTAAGAAACTACAAGAATCATGAATGTAGCCCAGTCCATCACTCATAACACACATAACTTATTTATTTTCCATAGACTGTCTACTTTTCCCATTGCCTTAGCAAAGTAGCCAGTATAATCAAGGACCCCACACACCCCAGACATTCTGTCTTCCACCTTCTTCTATCTGGAAAAAGATATGTACTAGCTACCTCAAGAACAGTTTCTTCCCTGTTGCCATCAGGCTTTTGAATGTGTTTGCATTAAGTTGATCTTTCTCTATGCCCTAGCTATGACTGGAATAGTACATTCCGCTCTCTCTTCTTTCCTTCTCTATGAACAATATGCTTAAAAAACCTTTTATAAAAAGTGACAGCATTGTTCCCCTCTTTTTCCTCTCCTTGGTTTATCATAGCAATTTTTTTTAAAGAATTTGCTTGCTAATTTGGTGTGTTGAAGTGCTGTGACGGCAAAAGGCACATAGATAGGTTTCCTTGTTAGCATTTGAAAAATAAAAGAAAATGGGATTTATTATGCTTAATAGTGAATCTAAATAAACACATTTTGAATTTCACTCACACATGCATTCAAAAATTCACACACAGTTGCGCGCACACACACACGTGCACACACACATGATGACACATATACGCACACTTGCACATGCACACAAATGCACACATGCATGCATGCGTGCACTCACACACGCTCACAAAAGCACCCACACATACACATGTGCACACACATACACGCAGACATGTATAGACGCGCACACACACACCACATGAACACTTATACACACACACACACACACACACACACACACACACACACACACACACACACACACACACACACACACACACACACACACACACACACACGAGTCAAAAAGTAGGAAGATAGATTGAGTTGTTTAAGACTCCAAAGTCAGTTGTGTATGGATCTTGTAGATTGATTACTCAGATAGTTTGTGACTGGGCTCAGCAGTCTGTCTGGATTCTGTGTTGTGATGATTTAAAGATGCTGACAGATGATTTCTGTCTTTTCTTTTGGAGACAGCAGCTGTTGGATTGATTTTTAAGATGCAGCCTGAGGCATGTGTCTGGTCAAACAACTGGCAGGGGATAAGCTTTGTAAGGTGGCATGAAAGAATGAGAGTGCCCACTGAGGATTTTTTTGGTCTCAGACTAATTGGCCTGGAGAAAAACAGTTAACGAAAACATGAAGAGAGTCAGTTGGCTTATTGCATTGTCTCTCTTCACAAACTGACTCCAGCCTTAGGTGACTGTGTGGAGTTTGCATGTTTTCCCCATGTCTGCATGGGTTTCCTCCAGGTGCTCCGCTTTCCTCCCATAGTCCAGAAATGTGCAGATTAGGTGGATTGGCATGCTAAATTGCCCTTTAGTGTGGGTTAGGGGGTTTAGCAGGGTAAACACAGGAGTAATGCCTTGCTCGAGTGCTCTGTCACATGGTCTATGCAAACTCAATGGGCCGACTGGCCTCCTTCTGTTCTGTAGATCGTATCAAGCTAATTTCAGATGGTCATGGTTTCTGCAGACTCTCTGTCTGGCAAAATATGAGCTAGCTGTACAGTGATGCAAATTATGGCAGCCATTTTAGATTTTATTCTATCCTTAAATTAATTATTGACATTAGTGTTGTGAAATTCCACAGAACAGTTGAACACAACTGCCTATTGGCAATCCATGTTGGAAGCTTCTAGATACCTGAGCAACTTTTCTTTATTCTTTACTCTTAAATATCCAGGTGACCTCTAGGACTCTTGTTAATTAAGCCAGTATCTTTGTTTCAAGAGGCTTTTCCCCAGGGCTTGCTACGGGAAGACACAGGTTTAAGGCGCTGAGGGGTAGGTACAAAGGAGATGTCAGGGGTAAGTTTTTCACTCAGAGGGTGCTGGGTGAGCAGAATCGGCTGTTGCCGGTGGTGGTGGAGGCAAATTCGATAGGGTTTTTTAAGAGACTTCTGGATGAGTACATGAGACTTAATAGGATTGAGGGTTACAGGTAGGCCTAGTAGGTAGTGATATAGAGATCATAGAAATCATAGAAACCCTACAGTGCAGAAAGAGGCCATTTGGCCCATCGAGTCTATACTAACCACAATCCCACCCCCAGGCCCCAGCCTTACATATTTTACCCGCTAATCACTCTAACCTGTGCATCTTAGAGCACTAAGGGGTAATTTTATTAGCATGGCCAATCAACCAAATCTGCACACTCTGGACTGTGGAAGGAAACCGGAGCACCCAGAGGAAACCCATACAGACATGAGGAGAACGCGCAAACTCCACACAGACAGCGACTCAAGCGGGGAACCGAACCCACATCCCCAGAGCCATGAAGCAGCAGTGCCAACCACTGTGCTACTGTGCCGCCCCGAGTCTAGCAATAACAGCGCTAGGCCGTTGTCTCCCCTAGGCTTATATGGAGCATACATATTGGCAAAGATCCAATGTAGAAAATATCCTGTCTCTGTGCTGTAAATGCTTTGGATTGAATTTTCTCAGCCCATTGGCTGTGGGCTGGGAGTCAGGAAGGTTGGCAAAATGATGGGTGGAGGCATGTAAAGGGCTGCTCACCATCTCCTACCACCAGGCCATATTGACAGCAAGATACATTCAATGGATTCTTGTGCCTCTCCTTAATGGGCATTTTGTGGCCCCTCCAGCCCCAGTCATATTGGCAACCCTCATGTCAACGGTGCTGTCAGTGCTCTGCAATCCCATACCTTGATCATCAGGACCGGGTTCCCTAGCCCTAGCTTCCACCGCAAGACCAACCTGATCTTAAAGGGCTTCTTACCTTTAATGCGAAATTGCAAACTTACCAAGGGCTACCTCTATCGGTGGCACAACTCAAACTGCTATTCTGTCAACCCTCTGTATGGGTACAGTGCTACCTCTGAGATCAGGTCACCACCCTTAACCGGACAGCAGCCCCAGACAGGTCCTAATAACTTCCAGGTTCATCCAACAAACTTTCTGTTGTCCTTTTATAAGTACAATGTCTTTAAAAAATTCATGCCTGTGACCCCCACCATGCTGGCTCTCTGTCTCCCCCCCCCCACCCACTTCCTGGTGATCCTATTGCTGCACCCACCAACTGCTTCTGGGCCCCCTCCTCCTGGTCTGCCGCAATCTCCAGCAGACTCTCACACCCACAATAACACCCCTCTGCAATGCTGACCCTCTCAGCAGGCTGGCTACCACCTGCAAAAGTAACCCCCCTCCCCACAATGCTGACCCCTACCCCAGCAGGCCACTACCCCCCAAACTCCGACTAACACCCCCCCATCTCCCCAGACAACCCTGATCGCTCCTTTTCCCACCTACAGAGTGACAGTGGGATCCCCACCCCCACTAATCAACACCAGGCCCTGCCCCCATCTGTCCCTGCCCACTGTAGGTCCTGATCCTTATTTGCCCCACCCCTTTGGCACTGCCAAGGTGCCCCCAGGGCATGGGCACTTTGCTCTTTGGGCAAATGCCAGTGCTTCACTCCCAATTGTCCCCCTTCACTCCAGCTGGAATGAGCTGCTGACTCCCCAAAAATGGGGGGGCTACTGTAAATCCCACTGGAGTGAAATATCCCTGGCAGTGGTTCAGAGGCATCAGAATTTAAAAAATTAGATTAAAATTAGATTTACCATACTTTCCCTGCCTGTCTACCAATTTCCAGCGTGGATCAGATACTACCGGAAATCTGATACAGGGAGGTATAGCGTGGCGGAAAGGCATGCGTGAATTCCACACATTGTGCACCCTGGGAATCTCCTGGCCCACTGCACTAAAAAATTAGCACAGTGGGATAGGAGAATTGCTCCCACTTACAAATCAGGCCATTTTTTATGCATAAGAATGAATTGTCGGTTGCCAAGAGCTGTTTGATGTGGGGAGCCAGAGTTGTAATCCCTGAAAAAGACAGCTCACAGTTGCAATATGTGATCATGCCATATGTGATGCATATGGGATTCAGGGCAATTTGATAAAGTGGATTCAATGTTGGCTCAATTGTAGAAGACAGACATGATGACAGAAGGCTGATTTAATGACTGGAAGCCAGTGTCCAGTGTTACACCACAGGGCCCCCCTATTATTATACAATTGGCCCCCTTTATTTGTCATTTATATAAATGCTACAAAGATTCTATCAATACAGATATAGGTGTGTGCATGGATTCCCAACTATGCTGAAATCAGCCATCCCTGCAGGACTTCACCCTCCCCTCGGCCCCTGAAATGTCCTCTGGGAGTCTTTTTCCCAGCAAAATGGGGATTACTTAAGAAAAGAGAGGGAGAGAGGCTGACACTGGATTGAACGAATCAAAATGTATTCTGGATCGAAATAACTAAACATTGATTGATGCCTACAATAATTGAATATTTATCTTATATTGTTGAAATTTGCATGCAGCACAACTTGCTTTGGTGGCCATGAACAAAGTCGTTTACCTTATATTGTATTTCCAAAGAACGAACACAGCTAATTTCCTAGGCTAGACCCAGAATTCCAGGCTGACATGGCCAAATTAGCTTAAGTTAGCTCAAAGCATAGCACAATACAAGCTGTCACTTCACAGGGCAATCAGACCCAATGTTGGATCTGTACTCACCCCACTGCCACCCCCACCTTATCAGAAATGGATTTTTGTGCTCCCCCTTGAGTGGTTTGTGGAAGCCATGGTGATCTTCATCCAACGAGCGCCTACCTGGAGACAACAGCTTACATCTGTGGCCATTAAGACACGGCATGGCTGTGTGTTAGGAGGAATTATATACTCGTGAACAGTTGGGTGACTGATCTTCCATTGAGTTCCTGTACTTGCCTTGCTGATTATGACTACAGTAAAGCTCAGTTTCGCTTCCACAATTTGTCTGATCCTATGACACCTTTTTTGGGGATTACATGACTAACAATCCCTTCTGCATTGCTCAGGTCCCCACATCCGAACCTGAACTTTGCTACACCAAGGATGAGCGTGATTGTAGCGGTCAGACAACCTCACCCTCAATGGTGTCATTACTGTCTGGTCTTTTGACGGCATCTATCCCAAGGGATCAGAGCCTTGTAACCATGGAGATCAGTCCAGTTGTGCAGACCAAGTAGCCCTAAGGGCTCTACGTGTTAGTCAGACTTGTCATATCCATTGGTAAGACAAGGAGAAATTTCCCCATACTTACTATTGGCTCACCTTTTGCCAAAACTTCACACTATAGTACCCAACCCTTGTTAGCAATGGCATATTTTGGCATTGTGGGGATGGAGCCTACAAGACCCTCCCCATTGATTGGGTTGGCACCTGCACAATGGGTCACATGATCCCTGAGGCCTTTGGGATCAAGCACCTATCCATCCATTCCTTCTACAACCACCTAGGACTCATGAAGTGTCAGGAATGGTCAGTTCCAAACCCACTGGCCACCCATAACACCAGCTTCAACCAGTTTGTCCAATCCCTCCTTCCTGATCTTGGGGTCTCAAAATTAGAAAAGGTCATTATTAATATGCAATGGAAATAATTGAAAACGGCACATGGATGCCATTCAGAGCTTGCAGTTGGAGATTCAGTCCCTTTCTAAAGTAGTGCTTCAGAACCACATGGCCCTCGATCTCTTGCAAACGACACAAGGGGGAGCATGCGCAGCTGTTAATGAGACTCGCTGCTTCTACGTCAATGAGGATCACAGGATTGAGACTGATGTGCATACTATTCAGGATCAGGTGCACATTCTGCACTTAATAGCTCAGAGAAATCCCTTTGACTGGTAGGGTTGGCTCTCTGACATTGATGGCGGTTTAGAGACTTTCTCAAGACTCTTCTTAAATACCTTGTTGTGTGCTTGGCCTTGCTCATTGTCCTGTATGTAGTTATTCAGCTTGTCTCTAGCTGTATCCATTCTATCTGTTATCCTTGTTCTTTTGTCCACAGTCCAGCACTCCATTTCCTTCCAGTCCTCTAGTCTACAAACCAACTGAAGAAGAGTTTGGAAAGCTGACACGCATAGACCTAGAAGTCATGGAGGATCCATACGGTTGTCTTTAGAGGACTAAAACGAAGGAAGTGTGGAAGTTAAAATGTTCAGATTGAAGTTTCATAGTTTGGAAGTTAAATTGTGCAAAAGTTAAAGTGTTCAAATTAAAACTCCATGCCTTCTCTGTACAGTAGTGAAAAATGTTTATCAGCTTACTGACTTTCAGAAACAGTCAATCTCTACCATTTCTTCACAGGCCCTCATAACATTTTCTTTATTGGCCTTCACCAGAGGGTGAACAAGATGTCAAAGATATGAGGATATGCAATGCAAGTGAAGGATTAGCAGAATTATTGAATAAGAAGGGGAAAAAGGCCGGGATTTAGTTGGCAAATTTGTATGTCAATGAAAAATGTGAAAAGGCTCTTGCTCCTGATTTGCTCTAACTGCCGATAACTGCCGAGCTGAGGTTTTCTCTGTAACTTCAGAAGACCCTAGCCAGAAGCTGTCTTTTGTGGCCAGGGTTGGGGTAAGGGCATAAAGAGTGAAAGAGTACAAAGGACACAGCCTACGAGAGGACACAGGTTTAAGGTGCTGGGGAGTAGGTATATAGGAGATGTCAGGGAAAGGTTTTTCACTCAGAGGGCAGTGAGTGAGTGAAATCGGCTGCCGTCGGTGGTGGAGGCGAACTCGTTGGGGTCTTTTAAGAGACTTCTGGATGAGTAGATGGGATTTAATGGGATTAAGAGTTATAGATCGGCCCGGTAGGTATGGATATGGTTGGCATAACTTGTGTGCCGAAGGGCCTGTTAGTGCTGTAGTGTTCTATGTTCTATATTCTAAAGTATATAAAGCTGTAGAAAATATGCCAGCAGCAGTACCTATGCAACCATGGAAATGACCACTGGAATGTGACAGAGGCTGCACATAGATTTCACAGAATTTCAGAGGCGACAGCTATTCATAATGATAGATAGCCATCTGAGGTGAGTTGAGTGGTTTCTGATAGATCGAACAGCAACGAGCAAGACTCAAAATATTTTGCATAATGTATTGCTGCTTATGAAATTGTTTCCAACAACAGACCTCAGTTTTGTTCAGAATATGTTGTACAATTGGTGAAAATGAACAGGGTAAAACAAACTAGAGCTGCACTCTATCATCTGCTTCCAGTGGAGAAGCAGAACACACTGTACAAATTGTCAAGCGTGCTCTAAGAAAAACTACAGATAAATCTGAAGAAATGTCAGTTTTTAATGGATGATAGACTGCCAAGTTTTTTATTTACCGATCACAACACACCTCACTCTATTTCCACCAGAATACTAGCTGAATTATTTCTTAGAGACAGCCAGGATGATGTTTTTTTTTATTGCTGGAGCCATATTCAGCAGTCAGAAGAAGAAAAGCAGCCCAGCTAAGATGAGAATCACGATAGGGCTAGAGTAAGAGAAAGAAGTTTGAAGTTGAAGTAGGAGGTTAAAGTGAAGAATCATCATCACAAGTGGTTGAAGTGGCTAGCAAGAAGAGCCATGAAAATATGTGGTCCTTGCATGTAAATGAAGATGCTTGAGCATGGAAAGGTTAAGTTTGTATACTATAGATCATGTTTTACCTTCACAGCTTCCTGAAAAAGAAGGAAATTGGGCAGAATCAAATGAGTTCTATGAATCAGATAAAGGCAAATTACTGCTGATGCTGGAATCTGGAATATGCTGGAAAATCTCAGCAGTCTGACCACATCAGATGGTGGCACAGTGGTTAACACTGCTGCCACACTGTGCCAGGGACCTGAGTTTGATTCCCGGCTTGGGTCACTGTCTGTGTGGAGTTTGCACATTCTCCCCATGTCTGCACGGGTTTCTTCCAGGTGCTGTGGTTCCTCCCACATTCTAAAATATATGCTGGTTAGGTGCATGGACCTGAACAGGCACCAGAGTGTGGCAACTAGCAGAATTTCACAGTAACTTCATTGCAGCGTTAATGTAAGCCTCGCTTGCGACTAATAATTTAACTTTAACTTTAGCATCTGTGGAGAGGGAATAGAACCATTCATCCAGACTTGAAATGTTGTCTCTATTTTTTCTCCACAGATGCTATCAGACCTGTTGAGATTTTCCAACATTTTCTGTTTTTGTTGCTGGTGAACTCCAACGTAAGTCATGAACCAGTTCAGTTCCAAGTCAGAATCAGATGGACATGTTTGATGAATTGAAAATTCAAACAGAGGTCAAGGTTAAGATCAGCCTTTGTTGCGGAAAGATTCTGCTGAGACCCAGTGCAAGATGGACCAAAGCACTTCCATAAGTTCTAAGAATTTAGGTCAGGAGAGGACGCTCCCTCTTCATAATAGAAAACCAATGGTTAAATTGACCTGTGAATAAAGAAAAAACAGAGAAATGTGTGACAATTGTGTGGAACTCTTGGTGGGATTTTCCAGCCTTAAAGTCCGAAGACTAGAAATTCCTGCCCAAGCTCAATGGACCTTTAATTGGTCCACTAGGTTTTCTGTCTTGCCCGTTATGATGCCTGTGGAAGGTGCAAAGGAAAAGTTTCAGCCATTTCAACCTGATCATTGAGATGGGATGATTGTAATACCATTCGCTTGCGGCCATTTATTTTATGTGTGAGATTCTCTAGCCTCCCAGCTGTGTGTTTCCTGCTACCAGGAGGTGGCACATTTTTCGCCAGTGACGGGATTCTCTGGTCCTGCCACTGTCAATGAGAATTCCCACTGATATCACCCCATGTTGGTGAGAAAACCACAGTGTCCCATCCATTGACTCTGTCTATTCTTCCTGCTGCCTCGGCAAAGCAGCCAGCAAAATTAGGGATCCCACGCATCCCAGACATTCTCTCTTCCGTCTTCTTCCTTCGAGAAAAAGATACAAAAGTCTGAAGACATGTACCAACTGACTCAAGAACAGTTCTTCCCTGCTGCTGTTAGACTTTTGAATCGACATCTCTTGCATGAAGTTGATCTTTCTCTATACCCTATCTTTGGCTGGAACACTACATTCTGCCCTCTCTTGTTTTTTTTCTGTGAACTATATGCTTTGTTGGTATAGCGCTCAAGTAACAATATTTTTCACTGTATGTTAATACATGTAAGAATAAATCAAATCAAATCCAACTGCTGGCAAGACTGTCAACTCCCACCAGTATGAAGAGCTGAAGAATTCTGGACTATATATATCACCTAGTTAACTTTTCTTCCAGATCTCCGTGTTCTACACCAGGGGTCTCCAAACTATGGCCCGCGGGCCACATCCGGCCTGCAGCGCACCACATCTTGATTGAGGTTTGGAGACTGCTGTTCTACACACAACTGATTTTGTCTGAGAAGATATCACAGTGAGTTGGAAACCCACTCTGGCTGAGGGATGGACTCATCTGCCATGAGAATAGAAGACATTGGTAAACCACCACTGATAAATAAAAAGCCAAGACAGTGGTTTAGGACAATGCGTCGGCAGACAATGAGTCAAGGATCTGCCTTCAGGCAGAGCATACATGAATGAATGAACTGATTATAGATTACATTCTTCTAATGCGCTGCATTGAAATTAAACATTTCAGTTTTCAGTGCAATCATTGGCATGTAAAATTCTCCACGGAGAATAACTCTTCACACAACATTCTGGCAGCAAGGTACCCTTTGGGAAAGTGTGCCATAAAAAGGAATGAATGTCTATAAAATAATTCAGAAAGATAATTTAAAGTAATGCATTTATGCTGGGATGTTCATTCTTTCTGGAACGATGACAGTCAAAGATGCAGTTCAACGTGTTTGTCAAAACCATGCATCAGCTTATTGCTCATTGCCAAATCAACTTGACAGCAAAGAAATGGGCTGGGAAAAAACAGCAACATTAACTGCTCCAAATGGCTGCAAATTGTGTTAATAAAGAAGGTAATCTAGAAAATGTTTATTTCATTTAATAAAGAGGTTAATTACTCAACACAGAATATCACAGAAAATATGATCATCTTGGAGGCTTCAGGAATGAGTTTTTTATATGTATTATGTTATAATTTGGACATTGTATATAGCTTTCACTTGATGTGCATTCAATGGTTGTGGGTAATTTGCATTTCATTTGCTGGTTTTCAGTCGACACAATACAAGCTGACTTTCTGTGTAAATTAGGGAAGCTATCAAAAAGCGTAATGGCACTATTAATGATACTTTCTCTTTAGCTCGATTTAAGATCTTAAACCTCTTGTTATTGAATTGAAGCCTGAATTGTGCAGAGATATTACAGTAATTAGGAATTAAGGTGGTTTATGGGATTGTTCAGTATAGATTTGAATTTTTAAGATTTTGGAACTCAGTTTTTATTACCACAGTCCAATGAAAAGGTTGTTCCAACATGCAATTGGATTTTCTTCTTCCTAAGCTGCTCATCTTATTGCAAGAATATTACAATTCTATGTTTTCATTTCCAAAATGTGACAGTGAATGCTGGAATCTTTAAACCCCACATGCCACCCACCAACCAAGATGGTTTCCTCTTATCTCCAAAATATTGGCCATTAATGTCCCTACTTCATTCTTATTTCCATCAAATATTTGTCTGCTCACCCTCACTCTCTATCTCCAGATGCAACCTTTTCAATGGTCTCATTGTTATCTTCCTGAACTCCACCTATTGTAACTCATGCAAAATTCTAGTATCCACATTATATCTACTTTCAATAATATGCAATTAACTTACTATACATGAAGAAATAAAGCTTCCTGCCTCAGAAAACATTGTTGGTCTTGTCAAAAATGACTCTATGGCCACTGGTTTAGTTTTAAAAGACTCAATAGCAGCAATTCAATGACTTAAAGTAACAACTTGTCAGATAGTTGAACATTTGTATAACTGTATGCTATAAATTCTAAAGCCATTAAAATGGAGTCAGGCTATCTAGAAACACTTATCAAAAGCAATCACCTTAGAGGTGTGAGAATAATTCAATTTCCTGGATCGTTCACAAACCATCCAACCAACATGTGTACTCAATAGAGTGGGAATAAAAAGCATTAAAACAATCAGTTTGGTCACTGGAGTCTGGTTGAGAAAGGATCCAGCCATAATCTATTTGTGTCTCCGCTGTGGACCTGGAAACAACTTGTGATGACCATGTTTGTGTAATTGGTCAGTTGGTGAGAGTTTGATGAGCCACTTAACCTTCTAAGTGTTTAAGGAACTGTTTTTCTCCAGGCCAGAGAGCAGAAAGACAATTATAAGGTGAAAAATGAAAATCCATGAATGGGCTTTCTTTGTCTCCATCCATCCTGTCTGTTGTTTGGCCAGCCATATGCCATGGCCAACATCTATAAATAAATGCAGTAGCTGCTGATTCCAGGGGATTAAATAGAAACCATTTATCAACATCTTTTAATCATTCTGTTGCAGAGTTTGTATAGACCTCTGGGGTCAAAACCATCCAAGGCGTCAATTTACTGAAATCTGTATAGAACTGACCTTTTCTGGCCCTTTTGAAACTGCTCAATCTACCTTTCCATTTTGTTAGTTACTTGTGAGTTTGTATGCATATGTGAACTCTTGAATAATAGCTGTGTGAGATGTAGAGCTTTATTAGTGATTTTTACTTGGATCATGTGCTAAGTTTTTTCTATTTTTTTCCATTATAAAAGACTTACAAAGCAATCTATCTGTGTATCTTTTAAAGTTACAGCACTGAAACAGTTAAACATGGACTGAATTAGCAAGCATACTCTTTAATGAGAAAAAACTGATGTGGTCAAGTGAGGAGTGGGGAAAGAAGGGAGCCCTTCTATTCTTCCTGACCTGATGATCACAATCTTTGATTTATTACTGTCACATGTATTAGCAAACAATGAAAAGTATCATTTTTTGCATGCTATACAGACAAACATAAGATCAGAAGAAATAGGAGCAGGAAAAGGCCATCTAGCCCTTCGAGCCTGCCCCACCATTCAATAAGATCATAGCTGATCTGAAATGGATCAGTTCCACTTTCCTGCCTGCTCCCCATAATCCTTAAGTCCCTTGTCTATTAGAAACCTGTCTACCCATGACTTAAATATATTCAATGAGGTAGCCTCCACCACTTCAATGGGCAGAGAATTCCAGAGACTCACCACTTTCTGAGAGAAGAAGTTCCTCCTCAACTCTGTTCTAAACTGCACCTCACTACCCCCTCTCCAACCTTATTTTGAGACTGTACTTTCTGAGTGGAAAGAATCTCTCTACCTCTACCCTATCTAGCCCCTTCAGTATCTTGTAAGTCTCTATAAGAACACCCCTCAGCCTTCTAAACTCTAACGAGTACAGGTCCAGTCTATTTAATCTCTCCGCATGAGCTAACACCCTCATCTTCGGTATCAGCCTGGTGAACCTTCTTTGTACTCCCTCCAAGGCCAATATATCCTTTGGCAAATAATAGAACATAGAACATAGAACATTACAGCACAGAACAGGCCCTTCGGCCTTCGATGTTGTGCCGACCAATATAAAAAGCAATGCCCCTCCATACTAAACCATTCCCTTCTCTTCCATATACTTATCAACTAACCTCTTAAACGCCACCAAACTTGGCGCATTTACAACTGCTGCAGGCAGGGCATTCCACTCCCGAACCACCCTTTGGGTAAAGAACCTGCCTCTGATATCCGTCCTATAACTATCACCCCTAATTTAAAGCTGTGTCCCCTCATGCTAGCTTTCTCCATCCTAGGAAAAAGGCTATCACTGTCCACCCTATCTAAACCTCTAATCATCTTATAGGTTTCGATTAGGTCCCCTCTTAGCCGCCTCCTTTCAAACGAAAACAACCTCAAATCCCTCAGCCTCTCTTCATAAGACCTGCCCTCCATACCAGGCAACATCCTGTAAACCTCCTCTGTACCCTCTCCAATGCCTCCACATCTTTCTTATAATGTGGGGACCAGAACTGCACACAATACTCCCAGTGCGGCCGCACTAGAGTTTTGTACAGTTGCAACATGACGTTGCGGCTCCGAAATTCAATCCCCCGACCAATAAAAGCTAAGACTCCATATGCCTTCTTAACAACCTTCTCGACTTGACTGCCTACTTTCAGGGATCTATGCACATACACACCAAGATCCCTCTGTTCATCTAGACTACTAAGAATCCTACCATTTGCCCTATAATCTACACATTTATTATTTCTGCCATCGTGCATTCCCTCACACTTTTCCACATTAAACTCCATTTGCCACCTCTCGGCCCAGCTCTGCAACTTGTCCAAGTCTCTCTGCAAACTATCACACCCCTCTTCACTATCTCCCACTCCTCCGACTTTGGTGTCATCTGCAAATTTACTAATCCATCCTTCAATACCCTCATCCAGATCTTTTATAAAAATTACAAACAGCAGGGGCCCCAAAACAGACCCCTGAGGTACACCACTTGTCACCGAACTCCACGATGAATATCTCCCATCAACCACCACCCTCTCTTCTATCTGCTAGCCAATTCCTAACCCAAATTAGCTAAATCACCCTCTATCCCATACATCTGCATTTTCTGCAGAAGTCTTCCATGGGCCACCTTATCAAACGCCTTACTAAAGTCCATATATACCACATCAACCGCCTTACCCCCATCCACCTATTTAGTCACTTTTTCAAAAAACTCAATGAGGTTAGTAAGGCACGACCTACCCTTCACAAAACCATGCTGACTATCCCCAATCAATTCATTTCTCTCTCAATAACTATAAATCCTATTCCTAATAATTCTCTCCAATACTTTGCCCACAACAGAAGTAAGACTCACTGGCCTATAATTCCCTGGAAGGTCTCTCTTCCCTTCTTGAACAACGGGACCACATTCGCTATCCTCCAGTCCTCCGGAACCACACCCGTAACCAACGACTACCTGAAGATCAGAGCCAGAGGCTCTGCAATCTCCTCTCTTGCCTCCCAGAGAATCCTAGGGTAAATCCCTTCCGGCCCAGGGGACTTATCCAACTTCAAACCCTCGAGAATATCTAGCACATCCTCCCTATCTACTTCGATACCCTCCAGTTTGCTACCCTGTACCTCAGTGTTCTCCATAACTACATTTACATCACCCTGCGTAAATACCGAAGAGAAATATTTATTCAGTACCTCTCCAATCTCTTCAGGCTCCACGCACAACTTCCCTCTGCTGTCTATGACTGGCCCTAATCTTGTCCTAACCAATCTTCTATTCTTAACATATCTAAAGAAAGCTTTAGGATGCTCCTTAATCCTATCAGCCAAAGTCTTCTCGTGTCCTCTCTTAGCTCTCCTCAATTCACTCTTTAGCTCCCTCCTGGCTAATCTATAGCTATCCATTGCACTAACCGAGCCTTCAAGACTCATCCTGACATAAGCCTCCTTTTTCCTTTTAACCAGCAAATCAACTTTTTTCATACACCAAGGTTCTCTTACTCGACCATTTCCTCCTTGCCTGACAGGGACATACTTATCAAGGACTTGCAGCAGCTGCTCCTTGAACAAGCTCCACATTCCAGATGTTCCCAGTCCCTGTAGTTTCCTAGTCCAATCTATGCACCCTAATTCTCTCCTGATGGCCTCATAATTACCCTTCCCCCAGCTATAACTACAGCCCCCATCTTCATGCCTATCCCTGTCCATCACTAAGGTGAACGTAACCGAATTGTGGTCACTATCACCAAAATGTTCACTAACTTCCAAGCCTAACACCTGGTCAGGCTCATTGCCCAGCACCAAATCCAATGTAGCCTCACCTCTAGTTGGCACCATAACTGCACACAGTACTCCAGTTGCGGCCTCACCAGTGCCCTGTACAGTTGCAGCAAGACCTCCTTGCTTTTATGTTCTATCCACCTCATTATAAAGGTCAACATTCCATTCGCCTTCTTGATCACCTGCTGCAACTGCAGATTGATTTTTTGCGATTTGTGCACCAGGTCCCTCTGCACATTAGCATGCTGCAACTTTTCACCATTTAAATAACATTCCATCCTACTATTATTTCTACCAAAGTGGATAACCTCATGTTTGCTAACATTATGCTCCATCTGCCAGGTCCTTGCCCACTCACTCAGCCTATCCAGATCTCTCTGTAGATTTTCCATGTCCTCCATGCAGAAAGCATACCATACATAGAGAAGGAAATGAGAGAGTGCAGAATGTAGTGTTACAGTCATAGCTAGGGTGCAGAGAAAGATCAGCTTAATGAAAGGTAGCTCCATTCAAAAGTCTGATGGAACATATTGTTAGAAAGTTTAAAAGAGTTAGAGTGAAGCTTTAGAAGCATAGAATGTGAGTAAAAGATAGGATTTGAAGGGTTGCTGGACACAACTTGTAAGAAGTCACATTGCTCTGTCCCATCTTGGAAGCCTTGAATCTTGGAAATCTGTTCACCTTGCTAGTTGATGATTCTACCAAAAAAGTTCTGTTCTCATTTAATCCTGTGGTTTCCTCTGCTTCAAAGACTCTGTTATGCTATTGGGTTACTATGATTTCTTGCCTGCCACTAAAGTTAACCGTCACTTTTCTCTAATTGCTTTCTGCGTAGAAGCCATTGCTTTACCAGTTTCCTGGCCTGAACTCTGTTCTGCTATTCTTCTAGATTGAGCTTCTCTTTTTGCTGAATTAGACCTTTATTCTCTGATTTCCCGAAATTCACTCTGTTTCTCCTCTGGGTTCCTGGACCATAATTCACTTCTTAATTTTTTTGTGTGTAAAACAATGCAGGTTCTTGCTTGCCATGCCTAGCTTTATGTAGA
Organism: Sphyrna mokarran; assembly: GCA_024679065.1. NCBI lineage: Eukaryota > Metazoa > Chordata > Chondrichthyes > Carcharhiniformes > Carcharhinidae > Sphyrna > Sphyrna mokarran. Next base: position 34,163,758 of record JAGIQG010000001.1, read on the forward strand.
TAGTTCATCTATTGCATGGTTGTCCTGGCTATCCAATCATGCTCTTTCCTCTGCCTTATATTCCTTTTCATCTCCTCACTCTCTGGTGCATTTTTTCCTCAATCCATTATTGAAGTGCAAGACAGGCATGTCCCTGCAAAAGTAAAGGATAGAAATGGCAGGATTCGTCAACCATGGATGATAAGGGAAATTGTAAGTCAGTTAAAAGGAAAAAGGAAACATACGCTAGGTCTAGGCATCTAAAAACTGACAAAGCCCTTGACAAGTACAGTGAACGTAGGAAGGAAATTTAACATGGAATTAGGAGGGCTAAGAGGAACAATGAATTGTCTATAGAAAACAGGATCAATGAGGATCCCAAGGCTTTTTATGCATACATTATGAGCAACAGTGCAACAAGAGAGAGTAGGTTTACTGAAGGACAATGGAGGGAAGTTATGCATGGAGCCACAGGATATGGATGAGGCCCTTAATGAGCACTTTGTATCAGTATTCACCAAGGGAAAGAACATGACGGAGGTTGTGGTCAGGGATAGATGTGTGAATGCTCTAGAGAATGTCAATATATCGAAGGAGGAATTGTTGGGTATCCTAAATAGCATCAATTTAGACAAGTCCCTGGGACCAGATGGGATTTGTTCCAGGTTACTGCAGGGAGGAAGCAAAGGAATAGCTGGGGCCTTAACAGATATCTTCATACCCTCTTCAACCACAGGTGAGGATCTAGAGGACTGGAGAACAGCCAATGTTATTCCCTTGTTTAGGAAGGGATAATCGGGAAAACATTGGCCATTGAGCCTGATGTCACGGGTGGGGAAGCTTTTGGAGAAGATATTGAGAGACAGGATACATGCACATTTGGAAGAAAATTGACTAGTTAGTGACAGGCAGCATGGTTTTGTATGGGGAAGTTCATGTCTCACCAATTTAAGTTATTTTTTGTGAAAAGGTGACAAAGATAATTGATAAGTGAAGGGCTGTGAATATCGTTTATATGGATTTTAGTAAGGCATTTGATAAGGTCTTACATGGCACACTGGTACAAAAACTAAAATCACTTGATTTGGGGTGAGCTGGCTCGATAGATATAGAACGGGCTTAGTTATAGGACAGTAAGAAATCTCTTAACACTAGGTTAAAGCCCAATAGATTGATTTGATAGCAAAAGCCACTAGCTTTCTGAGCACTGCCCCTTCGTCAGCTGCTTAGGAGTTCTATTCACAAACAGGGCATATGAAGACAAAGTTTCTGTCTTTATATGCTCTGTTTGTGAATAGAACTCCCACGCACTTGACGAAGAGGCAGCGCTCCAAAAGCTAGTGGCTTTTGCTAGCAAATCAATCTATTGGACTTTAATCTAGTGTTAAGAGACTTTTTACTGTGTTTAGCCCAGAGTCCTGGGCATCTCCACATCTTAGTTATAGAAGAGAGACAGTAGCAGTAGAAGAGTGTTTTTCAGAATGGAGATCTATAGCCAGTGGTGTTTCACAGGGATCAGTGCTGAGACCTCTGTGAAGTTTACTGTACAAATAAGTGATCTGGAGGAAAATGCAGGAGGTCTAATTAGTAAGTTTGTGGATGACATGAAGATTGGTGAAGTTGTTGATAATGCCAGGAATTGTCAGAGGATACAACAGGGTATAGGTAGATTAGAGACTTTGATTTGATGTATTATTGTCACAAGGGAAGGCAATGGCCTAATGGCATTATCGCTAGAGTGTTAATTCAGAAACTCAGCCAATGCTCTTAGGACACAAGTTCGAATCCCATAAAGGCAGACAGTGGAATTTAAATTCAATAAATATATTTGGGATTAAGACTCCACTGACGACCATGAAACCATTGTCAATTGTCAGAAAAACCCATCTGGTTCACTAATGTCCTTTAAGGAAGGAAATCTGCCATCCTTACCTGGTCTGGCCTGCATGTGACTCTGGAGCCACAGCAGTGTGGTTAATCCTCTGCTGACCCCCTAAATTAGGAATGGACAATAAATGTTGGCCATCCAGTGACACTCATTTCCCATGAATGGATTTTAAAAAAAAGTTAGCATATAGTGAAAAGTTTCTTGTGCGCTACACAGACAGAGCATACCGTTCATAGAGAAGGAAATGAGAGAATGCAGAATGTAGTACAGGGTGTAGAGAAAAATCAACTTAGTGCAAGGCAGATCCATTCAAAATTCTGATGGCAGCAGGGAAAAAGCAGTGACCTCAGACTTTTGTATCTTTTTCCTCATGGACGAAAGTGGAAGAGAGAATGCTCAGTGTGTGTGGGGTCTTTAATCATGCTGGCTGCTTTGCCGAGGCAGCAGGAAGTGTAGACTGAATCAATGGATAGGAGACTGGTTGCGTGATGGATTGGGCTACATGATCTTTTGTAGTTTCTTGAAGTCTTGGGCAGAGCAGAAGCCATACAAGCTATGATGTCACTAAAAAGAATGTTTTCTATGGTGCATCTATAAAAGTTGGTGAGAGTTGCAGCCAACATGCCAAATTTCCTTAGTCTTCTGAGAGAGTAGAGGTGTTGGTGGGCTTTCTTAACTATAGTATCAGCATGGGGGACCAGGATAGGTTGTTGGTGATCTGGACATCTAAAAACTTGAAGCTCTTGACCATTTCTACTTTATCTACATTGATGTAGACAGGAACATGTTCTCTTCTATGCTTGCTGAAATTGATGACAATCTCCTTCATTTTGTTGACATTGAGGGAGAGATTATTGTCTCTGCACCAGGTCACCAAATTCCCTATCTCTTTCCTGTGCTCTGGACACAGAAATTGCAGATGGAGTTTAAATTGGATAAATGTGAGGTAATGCATTTTGGAGGATCAAATTTAGATGTGAATTATACTGTAAACGGCAGAATCCTTAGGAACATTAACATAGAGGGATCTGGGTGTACAGGTCCACAGTTCCCTAAAAGTGGCAACACAGATAGCCAAGATGATTAAGAAGGCATATGACTTGCTTGCTTTCATCAGGCGGGTCATCGAGTACAGGAGTAGGGAAATCATGTTGCAGCTGTACAAAACCTTGGCTCGGCTGTATTTAGAACATCGCCTGCAGTTCTGGTCATTATGCTTTCAGAAAGACATGGAAACTTTGCAGACAATGCAAAGAAGATTCACAGTGCCAACTGAGAAAAGGGAGGGACAACATTCTGAAATCAGAAATATTGCAGGCACTATGAGAAGAACAAAAGTTGACTTTTATCCCTATTTGTAGGCACAAGCTCCTGCCAAGGTATGGGTGGGGAGGACATGTCAAGCTCATATCAGTCAGGTGGTATGGGCTCAATGAACACAATCTGAGCTGCACCCCTTAGGAAGAGAAAAAAATACTGGGAGCAATACTCCCAAAAGTGCTGAATTGGTGGGAAAACTGTTCGAGATCACGGCTGTTTCTTCAATTCAGCTTCACACATGAATCTCTACACTCTGTTCACTGCAGAGGTCTCATTAAAAACACAGGGAGTTTGGGGCCTCTTTGTGCCAGAGTCTGACAGTTCTGCAACTCTGCGCATGTGCAGTGGCCCCGATCTGTCAGACTCCCCGTTTGCTGGCCATGTGATCGCTGCCCGGCCTGGAACTCTCGCAGTGCTGCCCCTCCAGCTCCCCGCCGTCCCAGCATGACCAGATCACAGCCTCCATAACAATCCACAGGCCAGACCTGACCCTCCCCGCCCTAGAGCACCTTGATGCTCAGTCTATTCCCTCAGCAAAGGTGATCTCCCCATCCCTCCCTCTCACCCTAGCAAAGCTCCCCATCTGACCCCTCCCCCCCCAACCCTGGGCCCCAGAGGCAAGCATCCTCTGGCAGACCACCCCTTCCCCAGGCCATTCAATCGCTGCCTTTCTCCATCCCAGACTGATGCTCATGCAGATTGGCAGTGGGACCCGCACCTCCACCATCGGTCCTAGGCCCCACTGTAGGCTCTGTCCCTTTGACACTGCCCGATGCCCGCTGAGCAGTGCCAAGGTGCCTCCCTGGCCATGGGCATTTTGCCCCTTGGGCAATGCCAGGGGGCAGAGGCTGGAACTGCCAGGGTGCCCATGTTCGGGGACATTATCCCCCTGCTGTTTGACTCCCTGTGGGCCCTAATTGTCCCTCTCCCTTCCATTCTGGCAATGGTTTCCCACTAATCCCTTGAATGTGGGGAGCTCTAAACCCGTCGAAGTGAAGTACTCCTGGCGGGATGGGAGAATCAATAGGGACCGGCAACATCCCGATAATGAAATATAAAACATATTTAAAATACATTAAAAGATATTCAAACGATTTACTTCTCTTCCTGCTGGTTTCCAGTACAGTCTGGTTTCCAACTATTCTCCAGGGAAATGCATGTGTTCCTGGCGCATGTGCAAATTCTGGAACAAGGCTGGCAACGCGCACCTCCCACCTCAACCCACCAAAAAAGTTGCGGGTCAGTTGGCGAGAATCGCCCCCAGTAATTCCACATCAGTAGACCTGAATTTTGTTAAAAGATCTGTAGCGATGTATGTACAATGGGATCGATTTATGGAAATGAATTGAGGGTGTGTACGTATTCCACTTCCGTGGTCTCTTTGCTTCTCAAACCTGTACATCTCTAAGTGTCATGGCCCCCAGGGGTTTTGCAGATGATTAATGGTTGTGACATGATTCACTCCACATCTGGGAGTAAAACTTTTGTACTTCTGATCACCAACAGCAGCCTCAAGAACTATCTGAAATATTATTAATCGCTTATCGTAAGGGTCAGAGGTGCATTCCACTAGTCTGTGTTGGGTGTTTCACATCCTGCCAACATGACGTTTTATGTATCCAGTGTTGCCTTACACCTGTCTTGAGCTGCTGCAGTCTCACTGCTAATGCATTGTTCCCCAATGTTCCCATGGCTGTAACATGAGTATCCATGTGAGAGGCACACACTGGGGAAAGGATTGGCCCAGGGCAAGAGTGTAAAATGGATGATATTTATTGCAGCTGCCTGACTTCAATGGAATTGACTTGTTGGGGGTTGGGGAGACTAACATCATAGAAAGAGTATTGAGGGGCTCTTAAATGGCAATGCTTTCAGTGAACCTGTGCTTAAAATCAAAAGAACCAGGGAATGGGTTTAAAAAAGGATCCATGTTTATGATGTGATGTGTGACCTTTCTTGAACAATAAGTTATTTTTCTTTGTTCGTCAGTATTGTACATCTGATTTCTTATTGCATATTCAAAGGAAGTTTCTGTATTTTAATTGGCTCATGATATGACAATCATCTACATAATATTTACATTATTAAAGCTGAGGGTTTGCCAATAGAGCAAATTCAGAAAATTCTATCTTAGGTGTCAAAAACACTTGTGAGTGACTCAGACCTCACCCTGTGTATTTTTAATATAAAATATAGAGTGATACACTTGTTGCTATCTCTAAAAAAATTAAAACTGGACAATGATCTAAAATGGTTAAATTTATGTTGGTCTCTGGTTCCAAACAAAAAGATGCTCCCTAGCAGCTTCAGGGAAACTCACACATCATTATCCCTGAACAGTCAGTCATCATTCACTGTGGGCGGCAAAGACCAAGTTCAAAGAGAGCTATACAAAGGCCATCTGCATTTCGTAAGCTAGGCTGGCCAACAGCTAAGACAAAGGATCCTGAATCATGTCTTTCAATTTTTATTGGTCAAGACATTTAGCAATCTCAGGGACTATACATGGGATACTTTGTCAAAGACAGTGTGGAGAGGTGGAAGTTACAGGACATGGGCTCCTGGCTTGTGGAACCAATACTACTGACTTTGCTGAACTGCAAAGTCTCAGTCTGCTGTTTTACCATCTAACTCACAGCCTCACAGAAAAGCAACTCTGTCCATGTTGAAGACCTAGCCACATGAATGCTGGTTCTGTTGAAGCTCTGTACCATCACCCATAAGACTGAACCCTTCTTGCTTGCCAAGTTTTTCATGAAAAGTCAACACCACTAGAAAAGTATCTGTTTTCAACCCACTATCCTCTATCCTCATTGGGCTTTGATTGTGGACTCTGGAACCCATGTGGCATATTTAATTTCTTTGTGGTTTGTGCACTATAAAGCCTTTTTTTTCACTCATGTCAAGTGACTCCCACCTCTCCACACTGTCTTTGATAAAGGGCATGCGTCCCTTATCTAGGTCCCTGAGATTGCTAAATGTCTCAACGAATGAGAATTGAAAGGATAAATGCCAGTGCTGTAGCTGTATTGAAATAGCTTGGTGAAGGATGTTCTGGAGCACAAGTCTTCAGTACAGGGCTCATAGCCTTTGCAGTGTCCAGTGCCTTCAACTGTTTCTTAATATCACGTGGATGGATCATCCACTCGGCAGCACTGGCTGAAGATTGTTGGTAATGCTTCAGTTTTGTCTTTTGCACTGCTGCACTGGGCTTCCCTATCATCCAGGACAGGGATGTTGTGGAGTCTCCTCCTCCCATTAGTTGTTTAGTTGTCCGCAACCATTCACAATTGGATATGGCTAGATTGCAGAGCTTAGATCTGATGCGTTGTGAAATTGCTTAGCTCTGTCTATCACTTGCTACTTATGCCGTTTGGTATACAAAGTCCCAAATTGGAGTTTCATTGGTTTGATATCTCACTTCTAGGAATGTTTGCTGCAGCTCCAGGCATGCCCTCCTGCAACCTTAAAAACCCTACAATGCAGAAGGAGACCATTCGGATCCATTGAGTTTGCACCAACAACAATCCCATTTCATTGAACTTTGTCAGCCCAAGTTACTTGCCACAATTATGTTTGAATGTAATAACCATAACTTCCAACCTCTGGGGGATTGTATCTTGGGTGTAGCCAGTCCAGAGAATGCAATTTGGAGGGTTTTCTAGTCCCATCAAAGCTAATGGGCTTTTGAATGGCTCATCACATTTTATGGCCCTGTGCTGCTTCAGCGAGATCAGATAACTCCACCTATGCTGGGAATCCCCTCCCAGAAGGTCACAGTTAATGCTTTGCCCAACAATTGTCCAGAAAGTTCAAACTTCCCGTGGGAAGTTGGACTGCACAATCAACAATCAAGTGATGTAATTTCCCAACAATTTCCCAACCGACTGTGGTTCCGATTGTGTTACAGCAATAATTGCACAGAAAAAGTTAGGAGAAGTAAAACCACTAGTAGGCGGCATTGTGGCACACTGGTTAGCATTGCTGATTCACTGTGCCAGGGACCCGGGTTTAATTCCAGCCTCGGGTCACTGTCTATGTGGAGTTTTCACATTCTCCCCATCTTGCCTGGGTTTCCTCTGGGTGCTCTGGTTTCCTCCCACAGTCCAAAAATGTGCGGGTTAAGTTGACTAGCCATGCCAAATTGCCCCTTAGTGTCAGGGAGATTAGCAGGGTAAATAAATGGGGTTGTGGGAGTGGAGTCTATGTAGGATTATGCCAGTGCAAACTCGATAGGCTGAATGGCCTCTTTCTACACTATAGGGGTTCCGTGATTCTATGATAACAGCCCCCCCTCCCTCCCCCGCACCGTACTCCCAAAGAACTCGCCATACTGCCCTTTTGATAATTCTGGAATAGAAGGGACAGCAAAAACATGAATTTTAAAAAATGGCTGTGTAGAAGGTAACATACAGCACTGAGTTATGAATATTTCTCAGGCTGGAGGAAGTTCTTCTGTACTGGAGTTCTCCAGAATGGATATTGGGACCCTTTATCTTCCTGATACATATTGATGATCTAGATCTTGGTGTGCAGGGGACAGTATCAAATTTTATGGATGATGCAATACTTGGAAGCATTGCACAGTTCTGCACTCCCTATTCCCTTAAAAATCCTGCTATTTAAATATAAACAAAAGGATAAACTCAACAGGTCTAGCAGCATCAATGGAGAAAGAAACAAGTTAATGTTGCAAGTCAAATATGACTCTTCAGAAGAAGAATTCTGAAGGGTTCTGAAGAAGAGTCATGGTCAACTTGAAATCTTGGGCTTCATTTTTACCATTTTGATTCTAAGTGCTGGGCAGACTTGAAACTGGGAATGTTTCAGATCTGATTGTTAGACCCGTTCTCAGGCATCTCCCCATACGCACTCTGCCTGCAAAAATATCAGTGATTTCAAATCACACTGCACAAATGAGTGGACGGGGCTTAATGTGCCCGAAATCCTGCAGTTCCGATCAAAGCCTCCAACTACCCATGCGCAGAAAAAAGAATGATAGAATGTGACTCCCCCAACACATCACTCACAGGCCAGATAATGCCTCCCTCAGGTACCCCACAGACATTGCCCTACTCCCACAACATTATTGTCTCCCTTATTAATTGACCCCATTATAATGACACTTAGCATGTACATCCTCACTAACTGCAGTGCCTGGATCGGACTTATATGGATCATTATCTGTTTCATGCCAATTCTGGATGGGCAAATGCAATGGTAAAGAGGGAAGTGCCAGTAAAGTTGGGTGAGCAGCCCATTAAGTGCAAATGCATTTAAATGGCTGTTGCTCCTGTTTTGGGTGCAGTCCTGATTGTGGCCATTTTCGGGCGTTGATGAACACATGGATCGTGTTATTTGTCTCACGCCTGATTTTATCAAGTTTTCGTACCCAAAAACGGGCACAACGTGATGGTAGAATTGGGCCCGTTAACTCTGTTTCTCTCTCCATAGACGCTGCCAGACCTGCTCAGTTTTTTCAGGTCCTTCTATTTTTATTTCAGATTTCCAGCATCTGCAATATTGTGCTTCTATTTTGTTATCCTTTATCTAGTTATTTCCATTTTATCCTTTGTATTTCACCCTCTGAAGGTTTGATCTTGAAATCCTACTTCTTAACAGTATTTTTAGTATTTGTTCTTTCTCCCATATCTACTTTGAAATGTAATAACTTCATGATCAGCAGACAGAAAATGTTCCCTTCTGATGAGTTAGAAGCAAATCCAATTTTGCATTGCCTCCTGTGACTTTCCTCACCAACTATTTCTTGGAGTACTTCAATAAACGCTTTTGCACAAGTGAACTCTTAACTCCTATAGTCGATATCAGGAAGATTAAAATCTGCCTCAATTTCATTCTGTTCCTGCATATTCCAACATATTCCTGCCAGCAATTTTTTCTCCTTTCCTCATCCCACATTCAGTCAAAGAAAGTCCTCAGGTGTAATTTTTCCTCTTTATTGTTTAGCTGCAAAGAATCACCTGGGCAGAGCAAAGAAAAATCACGAAGGGAGGATTGGGCGCCTATAACTTCAGTCCAGTCAATTCTCTCTTTAGAGCCTAAATGTCAGTGAGATTTTGATACATCCGTGAGACTCTTTTTACCCAATTATTTTCCCTGTGCTCTGTCCAAGCAATGCCTTCACGTTCGGAAATTAAAGATGGAAATTGACTCCTCTGTGCCAATTGCTATTCCCTTCTTTTCAGTAGCATCTAAATCTTGTGCAAATAGTGCACTGTTTCCTTTCTGAAGAACACATAGATCTTCAGACTTGTTTTTTATTCATCCTTTTAGCTTAGCTGGTTTGTATGACTTCCATAATATCTATTAGTTCTTTTTTTGTCCTCTTTTCAGATATGTCTATTTTATTTATTTTGCACTAAGCATGCATGTAAATGTTTTGAAAATTCTTCATTTTCTTCTTTGCTGTGTCCACCTGACTGCTTCCTAATGATTTGTCTGCACTGTTTTTTTTCCTCTTGCCTACTTCCCGAGTTTAAATTATTTTCAAGTTTTAAATTGTTTTATTTACCCGACCATCCAGTTTAAATTTGCCTCCTCTGTAGAACTAAACAGTTCAAACTTCCTTTTCTCTTGAAGGGAAACCTTCCTCTTCTCTCTTAGCTTGCCCAAAGCCTACCTGATGCAATATTCAGATAGGCCTCTGAATGCGTGAGAAGCGTCACTGCTTAAACAGGCTTAAACACTGCTTAAACAGGCTTACCTTATTGAAACATATGAGACGATTAGAGGTTTAGATAGGGTGGACAGTGATAGCCTTTTTCCTAGGGTGGAGAAAGCTAGCACGAGGGGACATAGCTTTAAATTAAGGGGTGGTAGTTATAGGATGGATGTTAGAGGTAGGTTCTTTACCCCGAGGGTGGTAAGGATATGGAATGCCCGGCCTGCTGCAGTTGTAGATGCACCAAGTTTGGTGGCGTTTAAGAGGTTAGTAGATAAGTTTATGGATGAAAAGGGAATGGTTTAGATTAGAGGCTCATTGCTTTTTCCTAATTGGTCAGTGCAACATCGAAGGCCGAAGGGCCTGTTCTGCACTGTAATGTTCTAAATTTACTTAAAAATGCAAATTTGAGTCCTATTGAAATTCAGATACAAACTGAGTTTGCCCAGTGTTCACTTTGCTTCAGTATACCAAGAATTGAGTGGTTGAAGAGACGATCCTTAAAAGGATTGCTGAACTGCTGCAAAATTAATACCAATGTTTCTTCTTTAATTATTATTTCTGTCAATCAATCCAGGAAAAGCAAGAGTGCCTCTTGCAAGACCAATGAAAGATGCTGCTGGTAAATTCCTCTCTCCTCCCCATAACTGATCCTGATATCCAACTCATGTGAGATGTGGCTGATTGGCCATCCTCCCTGACTGGATGTATAGCACAGGTGGAGGCCATTTGGCTCATCTTGTGCATGCCAACCTAAGGATATTCAGATGCAATTTCCAATCCTACCTTCTTGCACCTGGCCCATGACCCTGAAGCTTACAACACTTAAAGTGCAGATCATTTTTTAAAAGAGTTTGGAATCTTTGCCTCCACCACCAACTTGAGCAGCGAATTCCAGGCCACCAGCCTCTGCGTAAAAATGTTTTTTCTCTTGTCACTTCTGTCACTTATCTTGAATCTATGTCCCAATTCTAAAATTCTCTGCCAAGGGAAACAATATTACCCTGTCCATTCTATCCCTTCCCCTCATAATTTTGTACACCTCAATAGGTCATCACACAGCCTTCTTTGTTCCAAGGAAAATAACCTCAGCCCATTCAATCTCTCCTCATGGCTACCCTTTTCTAGCCCTGTCAACATTTTTGCAAACCTCCTTTGCACTCTCTCTAGAGCAATTACGCCCTCTAATGTGGTAACCAGAACTGCACACAATACTCTGTGTTTTATACAATTCAAACATTATAGCCATATTTTGTATTCTATACCTCTGCCAATGAGAGGAACATTCCATCTGCCTTATTTACAACCTTATTTACGTGATCTGCTGCTTTTTGGGATACGTGTAGTTTTATGCCAAAATCTCTCACTTCATCGACTCTTTATTATATTCTCATGCATTACCTTACAATTCTCACCCAAATCATAGAATTCGACAGAGAAGGAGGAAATGGTTTTACTTATTCTACCAATCTGCCATGTAGACTCTTGTCAAGCACATTGCTAAAATCCATGTATACAACATCTACTGCAATACCTTTATCAGCCTTTCTTGTCATTTCCTCAAAGAATTGAATCAAATTTGTGAATCAAGACATTTCTTTAACAAATCCATGCTGACCTCCCTGACTAATCCATTATCTTTCTATATGACTGTTAATCCTAAATTTCAGGATTGATTCTACCAGTTTGCTGACCACTAGTGTAAGACTAACTGACCTATAGTTGTTTGGCCTTTCCTCAGCCACATACGTAGGTAGCATAGTAGCACGGTGGTTAGCACTGATGCTTCACAGCTCCAAGGACCTGGGTTCAATTCCCGACTCGGGTCACTGTCTGTGTGGAGTTTGCACATTCTCTTGTGTCTGTGTGGGTTTCCTCTGGCTGCTCCGGTTTCCTCCCACAGTCCAAAGATGTGTGGGTTAGGTTGATTGGCTACGCTAAAATTGTCCCTTAGTGTCCTGAGATGCATAAATTAGAGGGATTAGTGGATAAAATATGTAGGGATATGGGGGTAGGGCCTGAGTGGGCATGTGAGTGGTGCAGACTTGAATGGCCTCTTTTTGCACTGTATTATTCTATGATATAAGCAATATTTGAAGATGTATTTGGTTCCCACCTCCAGGCAGCAATGGCTGTCACAAAAAGTGCCTCTACCCCAGAAAGTGACTACTTAATGAAATGCTCTTCCAGATATATTTTCTTGTGTGTATATTGCAACTTGTTAGTGCTGGAGCCCAGCTTCATTTCTCAAGGGACTCAATTAGTCAGGACTTTGTGGAAACATATTCTCCTGAATATTTTAAGGATTCAGGATAACCTACGTCCTGTGGGTCACACATATCAAACACTCAGCATTGTGACAGCCTTTTTAAAATTATGGAAAGGATTCTTGATTTAAAATTGATAGCAAGCACTTTGTTACAGAGCTTTGCTTCATAATGAAAATAACTTTATTTAACGAAAGGGCGGAAACCATTGGTAGAGTTTTGAAAAACAGAAACATGTTCCAGAAACTTACAGCTTATCAGATAAATGATAAACCTTGTGTGTCATGGACCATTTCCTGACCCATTCACAAAACACCCAATCAGCCACAGATTCAAATGGAGCTGAACAGACAATAGATATAATCACTTTGGACAATGGACTCTGGCTTAGAAAGGAGCTTGTCAAGACCTCATCTAATTATGTCTAAGTCATGGACTTGGAATCAACCTACAACAGCAGGTTTAGGTAACCTCCCATCAGCTGGCGGGAGGGATCACTCTCTTTTGTCTTTTACAAAACTGTTTTTCCCTCAGTGAAAGAACAGAAACAGAAGAGACACTGAAGATGTAAGACCTTGAGTAGATACTCGCTCATTCCCTCACCATCCAGCATGCAGGCTTGAGCCCTGTCTGGTATTTTGACCATCCACAATCTATGGACAGTGTCTTCAGAATCAACATAGCCATTATGCTGATTCCAGAAGAAAAGGATATAAATCATTTGTAAATCTTCTCGACACTGAATCTAGACTGTCTATCGAGTTTAGCCTAAGAGTACCCAAGTCATCAACCTACAAAGTTCATCTACAATTATGGGCTTAAAAAAATAATTAATCTTTCCTCTCACTTTATAAGTTATGTATGTGTGTGTGTGTGTGTGTGTGTGTGTACATAGTGCATTTATTATTTTTAACTTAGACCAGCTATTAAGTACAGTAAATAGTATTCTAGTTTCTTTTTAAAACATTAGAAATAAACCTGTCTGTTTGTGTCTTTTACAACCATGAGACTGAAAGAGTTAAATGCTTACTGAAATGATAAGCATATCCTTCAGAAAGAATCTTGTTATTATCAATGAAGGAGAGGGGAAAGAGGAGAACTATTTGACTCTTCTCATTTAATTGTAAAAACTTGATAGAGCAACTCCTTTCCAACCCTTACTTTCTTGGCTCCTACTTCCTTAAATATGAAATATATTTCTAAGTCAGGTTAAGTGTTTTTCTGTCTTGTTAGTGCAACATTAGGTTTGAATAGATCTTGCGCTGTAGGTTATATCCCAGTTAAAGATATATTTATGTTTCTACATTTATGAGGATGATATATTTCATTGAGTCCTTGCATGAGTATAACGTCTTGAGTTGTGATTTAACATTTTCCTATCCACCATAAATCTGTTGGATATGGATAGAACTTGTTCTAAAATAAATAAATTAGCTGAAAATTATGTTAAAATTTGCAACCATTTTGAGTTGTGTTTAAATTACATGTTACTGCTGGAGGAAAGCAATTACAATGATTTGATTACACAATTGTCTACAGTTTAATGTTACTTTTGAGTTGTTATACTTATCTTATAGATGGTAACAGAATTTTATCTCTTTGGCAAGATAGAAATGTTACTATTGTATAGAAGAAACAGATTGGATTGTAAGCTTTCCAACATTTTAACTTCAGCCATGCAGTAGAATTCTCTGATCAACGTTGATAGTACTTAATTAATTAGCCCTAAGGGGAAGAAAGTGGGCTGACGTATGAAAATATCAGGCATGAAAAGGCCAGTCAGTCCATCAAGCCTATCCCATATAGTCATGATGTATACATAAACAATACATTGGGGAAATCTCTGACTCGACCACACTGTATATACAGTAATATTCACAATGGTTTCTTTGCCTCAGTGCTGTGTTCAGAGATCAGAGGGCTGCTTTGACATTCTCTAGCCACTCAGAGTCATGTTACTGCCCGAGAGAAGTAAAAAGAAAAGGCCAATTACGAAAACAAAATTTAATGGTCAGGATTTTTAGGATGGTGGGTTTTCCTTTCCCGTTTTCCAAAGCGTTGGCCAGGCAGCTATTTCCTTTGACAATACCTCTTTGGAGGATTGTGGATGTGTTTCCTATTTTCAAGGAAAGGAACAGGGATAGCCTGGGAAATTACCGACTGGTGAGTCTGACCTCAGTAATTTGGTGAGTTGATGGAGAGGTCACTAAGGGAGAAGATTTGGGAACATTTAGAGAAGTTTAATATGATCAGAAATAGTCAGCACCCTTTGTCGAGGACAGGTTGTGCCTTACGAGCCTAGTTGAGTTCTTTGAAAATATGACTGAACACATTGACGAAGGAAGGACGGTGGATATGGTGTACAAGGCGTTTGATAAGGTGCCCCATGCAAGACTTCTTGAGAAGGTGAGAGGGCATGGGATCCAGGGGGCTTTGGCCTTGTGGATCCGGAACTGGCTTGCCGGCAGAAGACAGAGTGATTGTGGATGGGTCTTTTTCTGCAATAAGTCAGTTATCAGTGGAATGCCCCCAAGGATCTGTTCTAGGACCCTTGCTGTTTGTCATTTTCATAAATGACCAGGATGAGGAAGTGGAGGGATGGGTTAGTAAGTTTGCCGACGACACCAAAGTTGTGGATAGTCTGGAGGGATATTAGAAGTTGCAGCGAGACACAGATAGGATGCAAGAATGGGTGGAGAAGTGGCAGATGGACTTCAATATAGATAAATGTGTAGTTGTCCATTTTGGCAGATCCAATGGGATGAAGCAGTGTTGAGGGGCAGAGGGACCTTGGGGTCCGGGTCCATAAGACTCCTAAATCGGTGTTGCAGGTGGGGGATGTTGTCAAGAAGGCGTATGGTGTACTAACCTTCACTAATTGAGGAATTGAGTTTCGGAGTCGGGAGATAATTCTGCAACTTTTAAGACCCTTGTCAGACCCCACTTGGAGTACTGTGTTCAGTTCTGGTTGTCTCACTACAAGAAGGATGTGGAAGCTATTCAGAGGGTGCAGAGGAGATTTACAAGGACGTTGCCTGGATTGGGAGGCATGCCATATGAGGATAGGTTGAGGGAGTTAGGTCTTTTCTCCCTGGAGAGACGAAGATTGAGAGGTGACCTGATAGAGGTTTATAAGATGCTGAGAAGTATAGATAGGGTGGATTCTTGGAGGCTATTTCTCAGGGCTGGAATGGTTGCTACAAGAGGACACAGGTTTAAGGTGCTGGAAAGCAGGTACAGAGGAGGCGTTGGGGTAAGTTTTTCACTCAGAGGGTGGTAAGTGAATGGAATCAGCTGCCATCGGTGGTGATAGAGGCAAACTCGCTGGGGTCTTTTGAGAGACTTCTGGATGAGTACATGGGATTTAATGGGATTGAGAGTTATAGATAGGCCTAGTAGGGAGGGATATGATCGGCGCAACTTATGGGCCGAAGGGCCTGTTTGTGCTGTAGTGTTCTATGTTCTATGTTTAATCCTATAAGGTTTCTGTCCCAATCTGAGCCCGGTCCAACTCTCTCTTGAAAGAACAAAGTGAATCAGCATTCACCACACAAGATGTTCAACAAGCTTTCAATTCCACTGAAAGAGAAAATAATCCAATGTAAATACATATGAGCTAACAGCAGGAATCAGCCCCTCAAACCTGCTCTGTCATTCAGTATAATTATGGCTGAGTTAATCTCAGCTGAATTCTATTTTTCTGCCCATTCTCCATAATGCTTCAGTCCATTACTAATTAAAAATTTGTCTGATTCTTCTTCAAATTTACTCTGTGTCCTGGCACCCACCATATTCTGGGATAGTGAATTCCACAGATTCATGTTCTTTGAAAATTGCAATTCTTCCTCATTTCTGTTCCGAAACTACTACTTCTTATCCTAAAGCTATGGCCACTTGTTGCAGATTATCCCACAAAGCAAAACGTCTACTTTGTCAATCAGCTTTATTGCCTTATCAACCTTAATTAGATCTTCTCTCATTCTCCTAAATTTTAGAGGGTGTAGGTTTAAACTGCTCAATCTCTTTTCACAGGCCAAACCCTTCATCTTTGGAATCAAACCACTGAACCTCCTCTGAACTGGACTGGGTGGACTACGCCTGCACCTAATTCATTGGTTCATGTGTATTCCTATTCCCACAATGGAGCTGACCAGGTTGGGAATGTAGGGAGTGGGCTTCGTGTCTCATCTTTTTCCCCTGCTGGTGAAAACTGCTAACATCAGGAATGTGCTGGAAATCCCAGATTCGAGTCCTATCCTTCATTTTTAAGTGACTCTGGGGTCATCTCAACTCACCAAAAATCTGGCCTAATGTTAATAAATTTCCTTGACTAATGCTTATATCGTGCCTGATAGCATTTTGAGTTTGTGTTGCTTGTTGCGCAATAACATTAGGCTTTGTGATTTGCTACATTCTGCATCGCTGTTCTATAATTGAGTACCATTAATGTAGTAAAGATACTTCCACAAATTGAAAAGTTTTCTATTTTTTAAAAAAGTTCCATCTCTACAGAACAGAAAATATGTGAGGTGAGCTGATAGCATCTCAACTAAATTGTAGGAAGCAAGTTAAAGGATTATATCCTGGGGCTCTTAACTCAAAACACTGATTTGATCTGCCCTTTCACCAGAAGTTTTCAAAGCAATGTCCAGATTTTAATTTAGCATAAAATTGAGTGTACATTTAGTTAAGAGAAAGATGCAGTGGGGCAAACCCAGTCAGGTTGAGAAAATAAAAATATTTTCTATTTGATGATTGCATCAGTACTATGTAAAATATGCAAACCAATTTCTGATGGGCATAGGCCTACATATGATACTAGCATCACTTGTCAATGATAGCATTGTGGTTAGCATAGCTGCCTCACAGCACCAGGCTCCTTGTTTTAATTCCCCGCTGTGGGTGACTATCTGTGTGGAGTTTGCCCGATCTCCCCGTGTCTCCATGAATTTGGTGTGGGTGCTCCAAATTCCTCCCACAGTTCAAAGATGTATCGGTTACGTGGATTAGCCATGGTAAATATGTGAGGTTACAGGGATAGTCTGCCCCTTTCCCTGTAAGGTGCTCTTTCAGAGAGGTGGTGCAGACTTAGTGGGTCAATTGGCCTCCTTCAGTGCTGTAAGGATTCTACGGATCATTAATTTCTTTTTGATCTTGTTTTATGCAGCCCTTTGGGACTGAGAGTGACTTTCTTTCACGCCAGGATTGTAGATGCTGAGATGATTGACAAGTTCAATGATCAATCTGCACTCTCTGACACGGCTGTAGCAGATATGTTCGATGAGGCAGTCTGAGCATCTTGTTAGACATTATACTGACAGAATCATCGAATGATGTTGATACAATACAGACTATAACCATAAGGCCATTAGATATAGAAGCACAAGAGAGCCATTTGGCCCATTGAGTTTGCTCCTCCATTTAATCAGATCATGTCTTATCTGATATCCTCATTTTCACTTTCTTGTCCCCGTGACCCTTGATTCCCTTACTGATTAAAAATCTGTCTCTCAGTCTTGAACATAGTTAACAACTCAACTCTACAACTCCCTGAGCAAAGAATTCCACAGATTTGTTATTATCTAAGAGATTCCTCCTTACTTCTGTTTTAAATGGGTGAAACAGCGCAAATCCAACTCAAACACAAGAAACAGGGCAAATCCAACTTCATCGGTCACCCATCAATCTACTCTTGATCATCAGTAAAATAATGGCCCTCTCCAACAAGAGAGAATCTAACCACCAACCCTTCACATTCATTGACATTTCCATTGTTGAGTTCTTATAGACAACACCAACTGATGCAATCTAAAAACGTGAAAAATAACAGAACAAAAAGTAACTGGAAGCAAATAAAAGAACCTAAATGTTGTCTGAAATGCAGCAACAGAGAAGTTTCTGCTAACAACTATAACACAAGAGAAGGCCATTGGGGGGTTACTTGAGAAAAACAAAATCATTTTTGGGGGAACTGTCACAACCTTGAACTTAACAATGACTTGCTTCTAACTGCTTCCCAACACTTAAAGGGTTTATCTTTCTGACTCCTGTCTCTTCTGTTTCTTGTCATTATACCTTAATCTCTGCTAGCGTGAAGTTTTATATAGCTACATTCATTGGATACCATGTACCTTCATAAATTCTCTACGTAGCCTGAAACTGCAAACTGTGCAGTGTGCACTGATTTTCGTATCTTATTACATTCCCGTGCAGGCGGTCCATATCCTTAGCATTACCGAAGAGATATACTCACATGCAGTAAGATCAAGTGTTATCTTCCATTCTGTTGCACTGAATCGAGGCTGTCATGTTAAAATTCCATAGAGTATTTAATAGTCAATTGGGTCTAATTTGATATCAATCATTTTATGAATGTTCTCTTATGTAAATCTCCATGGAATGAGCACTCGCACAGCACATGAATAGTTGCTGTTATGTCATTTTTACATTGCCAACAGCGTGCTTTTGATATAATTCATGTCACTCTTTTAGTTGTCAGTTTTATCATTTGCAATTACTGTCAACTAACCTGCAGCTTTGAGTTCATGTTTGCTTCTATGTCCGTTTCACTTCAGTCCACACCAATTTATCACGACAGTAGAAATTTCAGAGGCACTAGTGATAATCTTTCAATTTTCCTTGACACAAGGGTAGTGCCGAAGGATTGGAGAATTGTAAATGTTACATCCCTGTTCAAAAAGTAATGCAAGAATAATGCTGACACCTACAGACCAATCAGTTTGACTTCTGGTGTTGAGAAACTATAGTTTGGGAAAAAAAATTAATAGTTAATTAGACAAGTGCAGGATAATTAAGGAAAACCAGTATGGATTCATTAAGGGAAAACTATGTTTAACTAACTTGCTGAGGTTTTTTTGAGCATGAGGATGCACATATGCATGGCAGATGCAGTATGATGTGGACAAATGTGAGGATATCCACTTTGGTAGCAATATTAAGAAGACTGATTATTACATGAATGGGTGTAAATTGAGAAAGATGGATACTCAGCAAAACTTTGGTATCCTCATGTATTAGTCGCTGAAAGTAAGAGTGCAAGCACATCAGGCAGCAACAAAGGCAAATGATATGTTGGCCTTCATGGTGCAAGGATTTGAATATAGGAATAGGGATGTATTGTTGCAATTGTATAGGGTATTGGTGAGGCCACATCTGGAGTATTGCGTGCAGTTTTGGTATCATAGAACATAGAACATAGAACATAGAACAATACAGCACAAACAGGCCCTTCGGCCCACGAGTTGCGCCGATCACATCTACCAATCCACAGACCTATCTATAACCCCCTATCCTATTCTTTTCCATATACTCATCCAGAAGTCTCTTAAAAGACCCCAGTGAGTTTGCCTCAACAACCTCCGACGGCAGTCGGTTCCATTCACTCACCACCCTCTGAGTGAAAAACCTACCCCTGACATCTCCTTTGTATTTGCTTCCCTGCACCTTAAATCTGTGTCCTCTCGTAGTGACCATTTCAGCTCGGGGAAATAGTCTCTGAGAGTCCACCCTATCTATTCCTCTCAACATTTTATAAACCTCTATCAGGTCGCCTCTCAACCTACGTGTCTCCAGTGAGAAGAGTCCCAGCTCCCTCAACCTATCTTCATAAGGCCTGCCTCCCAATCCAGGCAGCATCCTTATAAATCTCCTCTGAACCCTCTCAATAGCCTCTACATCCTTCCTATTATGAGGCGACCAGAACTGCGCACAATACTCCAACTGGGGTCTGACAAGAGTCTTATAGAGCTGCATCATTACCTCTTGACTCCTAAACTCTATTCCTCGATTAATGAAGGCCATCTGAGGATGGATGTCCTTGCTATAGAGGGATTTGGTAATGGTTTACCAAGCTGATTCCTGGGATTGCAGGTTTGTCATATCAAGACTAAGTTGGTTCACATTACATTTGCTGGAGTTTAGAAGAGTGAGAGGGATTTCATAGAAACTTATAAAATTTTAACAGGGTTACATAGGGTAGATTCAGAAAGAATGTTCCCAATAGTGGGGGAGTCCAGAACTAGGGGATATAGCTTGAGGATATGGGATAAATCTTTAAGAACTAAGGTCAGGAGAAATTTCTCCACCCAGAGGGTGGTGAATGTGTGGAATTCATGACCACAGGATGTAGTTAAGGCCAAAACATTGTCTGATTTCAAGAACAAATTAGAACCGCACAGCTCAGTGAAATGTCTGGGTCCGACAGTTTCCATTGAAAAGAAGTTTGCAAACCATTCGGCTCAGGAAGAAGGTAAAAAATAAACCCAAAACCATGGATCTGAAAATGAAGATTAATAACAGACCACAGGTAACCCAGCTCACTCAGAGTAAATCAGATAATAACTCCTGAAAATTTGAAAGAACACGCTTACCCAAGGAAGGATGTTCTGAAATCAAGCAGTATCATGCTGATGGCATATGGGAAAATTGAATGATAAAGAACAAAGAAAATTACATCATAGGAATAGGCCCTTCAGCTCTCCAATCCTGCACCGACTATGTTGTCCATCTGAATTAAAACTCCCTACCCTTCAGAGGACCATAATCTTCTATTCCCATCCTATTCATGTATTTGTCTAGATGCCCATTAGAAGTCATTTTCGTATCTGCTTCCACTACCTCGCCTGGCAGCGAGTTCCAAGCACCCACCACCCTCTGTTAAAAAACTTGCTTCTCACATGTCTTTTAAACCTTGCCCCTCACATTTTAAGCCTAATAATTGATTCTTCAACCATGGGAAAAAGCTTCTGACTATCCACTTTGTCCAAGCCACTCATAATCTTGTAGACTTCTATCAGGTCGCCGCTCAATCTCCATCATTCCAGTAGAACAAACCAAGTCTCTCCAACCTCTCGTCATAGCTAGTGCCCTCCATACTGGGCAACATCCAGTGAATCATTTCTGTACCCTTTCCAAAGCCTCCTCATTCTTCTAGTAGTGTGGCAACCAGAATTGAGTACTATATTCCAAGCTGTGGAGAGGCCGGTGTTGAACTGGGGTAGGCATACTAAGAAGTCTCACAACATCAGGTTAAAATCCAACAGGTTTAATTGGTATCACAAGACCTTAAAGCTCGTGATACAAAATAAACCTGTTGACTTTAACCTGGTGTTGTGAGACGTCTTACTATATTCCAAGTGCAGCCTAACAAAGTTTTATAAAGCTACAGCATGACTTGTCAATTTTTAAACTTAATGCCCTGGCCAATCAAGGCAAGCACTCTTGACTGTCTTCTTGACTACCTTCTCCACCTGCATTGCCACTTTCAATGACTTGTGTACCTGTACACCCAAATCCCTCTGCCTAGCTAAGAACAGCTAAGAACAAGCCAAATCAGAAGGACACACAAAGAAAAGGATGTTAACAATGTTCCACATCACCGAAACTGATGGCCCTGCTATTTTATGTTGCACAGTTGTGAAGAGTTACAGCTGATCTCAGTTAACCATACAGTCAGGTACTGAAATTCTCAAGGCCAGCATTGAAAGGCTTGAAGAGCTCTTGACAGACAAGGGAAAGATCGAATTTGGAAATTTCGAGTAGTTAAAGAAGATTTCTAAAAACTTATAGCACACCCAGGCGAAACGTTAGAATGAAAGAATAACGTCACTGACCTGGAAAGACTGAAGACTGAGCAGAACGTAACATGGTGTATTAAAAAGGGGAAGAGGAATTTCTAGCTGTACCGTTAGCAGGGGTGGCAGCAAAGAGAGAAATCCTGAGCCTTAGGTCATATCTTCAACTCCCCAGGCTTCAAATAGAAAAACTTGAAAGAGAAAAGAATTCAAATGCTGTGTCCACAGAACAGTGAAGCGAAGATGCAGTTTAGCACTTTGGGCTGAGTTTGCTTGACCATGGCAGGTAGCTTGAAGTGGGAAATTTCTCAACTGGGTAGGCCCACCTCAGTTTAAAGGGCCTGCTTTTTGCTTCAGGAAGGCAAGTGCAGATGCTGACCCTGGAAATAAGTTCTGGGTGGCTATGGGGGTGGGTGATTGGCAAATTGAGCTGGTTAGAAGGCCCATCTCGGTTCTGTAGGACTCTGTCACGTCTTATCACTCATCCCCCATGCATTAACAAAATCAGTACCCATTCATTCTCTAGATGACTCCTTATGACCCCTCATGCTCTCTGTGCCAACTATAAAAGTCAATTCATAGAACATAGAACAATACAGCACAGAACAGGCCCTTCGGCCTTCGATGTTGTGCCGACCAAAATAAAAAGCAATGCCCCTCCTAACTAAACCATTCCCTTCTCATCCATATACTTATCAACTAACCTCTTAAACGCCACCAAACTTGGCGCATCTACAACAGCTGCAGGCAGGGCATTCCACTCCCTAATCACTCTTTGAGTAAAGAACCTACCTCTGATATCCGTCCTATAACTCATACCCCTTAATTTAAAGCTGTGTCCCCTCGTGCTAGCTTTCTCCATCCTAGGAAAAAGGCTATCACTGTCCACCCTAAATTCAAATAGAAAAACTTGAAAGAGAAAAGAATTCAAATGCTGTGTCCACAGAACAGTGAAGCGAAGATGCAGTTTAGCACTTTGGGAAGGGTAGGTCATGCCTTACTAACCTCATTGAGTTTTTTGAGAAAGTGACCAGTGAGGTGGATGGGGGTAAGGCGGTTGATGTAGTATATATGGACTTTAGTAAGGCGTTTGATAAGGTGGCCCATGGAAGACTTCTACAGAAAATGCAGATGTGTGGAAAGTAGTTGGGGTACCGAGAGGGATGAGAGTAAGGGGGTTATAGAGGAGAGTTGTAAAACACAGCGGCGTACGGGTGGGGTGGGGCATGGTTTGAGATGCGTATACTTTAATGCAAGGAGTATTCGCAATAAGGGGGAGGAATTCTGTGGGATTAAAGTTATAAAAATCAATTCTTAATCTTCTTCTGTGGGATTAAAGATAAACTTAATCATTCAAGTAGTTATATTGATGGAGAAACATTTTTCATTTTCAAGAAAGACATATTATATTGTTATTTATTTGTAAAGAGATAAGAACTAATTATTATGAGAAATACTCCTGGTGCCACATTTATTGCTATGCTGCAGCCAGGTATAGGGCACCAGTCACAGGAGAACTGTAAAGAACTACCCTCGATGAAGGGGCACTTTGAACAATGGGAAATATGAAAGGATGTGAAGTTTCAATTTCCCAATAGCAGATTGAGAGGCTGAGAAAGAGTCAGTGGTATGCATGTGGCATGTTGAGAATTACGCCAGCCTGTGGCAAGGTCATACTTGTAATGCATTGGGATTCTGTGAATATTCATTTCTGTTAAACAGTTTTTAATAGTTAATTGGCATTAACAGTTTTTAGGGCGATATGATGGCGCAGTAGTTAACACCATTACCTCACAGCGCCAGGAACCTGGGTTCAATCTTGACCTTGGGTCACTGTCCATGTGGAGTCTGCACATTCTCCCTGTGTCTGTGTGGATTTCCTCCGGGTGCTCTAGTTTCCTACCACAGTCCTGAGATACATGGGTTAGATTAATTGAACATGCTCAATTGCCCCTTAGTGTCAGGGGGATTAGTAGGTAAATACTTGGAATTACAGGAATAGAGATTGTTGTCAGTGCAGGTTTGATGGGCCGAACATCTCTTTCTACACTGTAGGTATTTTATGATTCTCTGTTTCTATGATTCTAATAAAGTCCTACTTCACAATAAAGTCAGCACATGATGGAATCACATGTGAACATGTAGCCCCTTATTTTCTTACCTTGACTGATTATCCACAGTATTTCCTACCACACTGACCCACTAGGCCCTTCCATCTTCCACTCATCCAATCTCCCGACCTTGGCCCACCACCCACCCTCCTCAACACTGGCTCATATTTGTTGGTCCCAGGTCTCTATGCAATGTGCTGTTCTCCTGCTCCACTGCCTTTGAGCTAAACAAGGAAAACCACTGACCTCAGACAGAACTGCACAAAGCTAACTTCTGCATCTCACCTGTAAACAGATGTAAACCATGTGTTACAAGATTCTTATTACCATCTTATAGAATCTTTTACTGTTTCTTCTTCTGGCTGCTGGTATTTGCAGTGCACAAAATATACCAGAACAATTTTGAGAATATCTTTAAGCTCCACTTCAATTAAATCAAGTTGTAGATGCAAAGATATATCTTTTCTTTGTCTGAGTTATTCTATCTGCAAAGTGTATCAGATATTACCATCAAGCTACCTGGTTTGTATCTATCTCACAATGGAAACATTGAATCTTTATCAAGGGGGATTGCAATCTTTGTGGTGCATTGATCAATCGTTTTCACCTAATCCTTTCTGGTGGTTTGTGCTTGATCTCTATCACAAATCTTTGCCAAATGGATGGATATAAAGACCTACGATTCCAAACATCAAAAGCTAATGCTTCCCATGCAATATTGGGGAAGTTGAATTGGATTGTAGGCAGGCCTGCAATTAGCTGACCTCTTAGTTCCATGATGTAGAACATCTGAGGCATCCAGGAGGATTGGTTGACTTGCACCTTAGGTCTATGGATCCTGCATATGAAATTAATAAATTATTGTACTCTGAAGTTTTGCAATAGTAGGTTTCATCATGATTCTCTACATCTGTGAATAATTCTTTTAGAATCCGCTTGGATAGGATGTTGGCATGTTCCCCTTTGTCAATCTTGGCCAATAATGAATAGATACCAACTTTATCAATGTAGGTGGCATGGTGGCACAGTGGTTAGCACTGTTGTCTCACAGTGCCAGCCTCATTGGATTGATTCCAGCCTTGGGTGACTATCTATGTGGAGTCTGCACGTTCTCCCTATGTCTGTGTGGGTTTCCTTCAGGTGCTCCGGTTTCCTTTCTCAGACCAAAAGGTGTACTGGTTAGGTACATTGGTCAGGTTAAATTCTCCCTTGGTGTACCTGAACAGGCTCCAGAATATGGCGACCGAGGGATTTTCACAGTAACTTCATCGCAGCATTAATTTAAGCCTACTTGTGACACTAATAAATAAACTAAACTCTCTTACAGAGATAAAACCTTGGCAAACACTTCAGATAGTTTGACGATATCTATATTTTCCATGACATTGATGGCGTGAAACCTGTGTTCGCCACTCTCTGTCTTATTGTGCACACTCTTATCATTTTCTAGTTTGTCAGTCATCGCATGTTTATGTTTCTGATGGATGGCAGATGATTATTTATTTAAACATACTTATTTATTTGGATCAGTTTATAATTCTTCATAGCTGCATCTGCTTTTGTTCTTGTGCTGTTGCCAATAGCCCTTTTATAAAGCATGTCTTACAGAACTTATGGAAAGATGAGCATTTCCTTGTTGCATGCAGAATGCCATACCTTCCACATGGCTGTTAAATTTAGATGTTCCACTGAGTGCGCCAATGATTTGGGTTGCCCCCTGTAAACCCTATTGACCTCTGAGGATTGCTTCATACTTTAAGTTTATTTATTAGTGTCACAAGAAGACTTACATTAACGGTACAATGATGTTACTGTAAAATCCTCAAGCACGCCAGTGCTTGTTTGGGTACATTAAGGAAGAATTTAGTATGGCCAATGCACCTAACCAGCACAACTTTCGGGAGGAGGCCACAACATCTGGAGGAAACACATGCACACACAGAATGAAAGTACAGAATCTGTATAGACAGTGACCAAAGCTGGGAATTGAATCCATGTCCCTGGTACTGTGAGGCAGCAATGGTAGCCATTGTGCAACTGTGCTGCCTTTGCATCTATCCTTGAATAATTCTTTCATGCTAAACATTTTGGGTTAACCTACCAGATCGCCCTAGAATACTTCCACAGGAGGATGCAATCATCAACTCTACAATTTTGTCTGATAGGTTAGTGTTTGAAAAATTATAACCTTTTCCCTGCAACTGCTGTCAAAGTGGTCCATGGACTCTGTAGGCTGTTGTTGAAATGGCATGAACTGCAATTGATGAATATGGGAGCTTAACTTGAGTTAAAGTTTATTTATTAGTCACAAGTATGGCTTACATTAACACTGCAATGAAGTCACTGTGTAATTCCCCCAGTTCCCACAGTCCAGCATCAGTTCAGGTCAATGCACCTAACCAGCACGTCTTTCAGACTGTGGGCGCATCCGGAAGAAACCTACGCAGACATGGGGAGAATGTGCAAACTCCATGCTGTCAGTGACCCAGCCAGGAATCGAACCTGGGTCCCTGGCACTGTGAGGAAGTAGTGCTAACCACTGTGCCACTGTGCCGCACACAGCTTGATTCTGAACGAGTCATCTAAATGTAATCAGAACTTTGCACTTCTACTGTTAATACTGACATGCTCAGACTGTGTAGGCCTTAATTCCCAATTGTTGGGTAACATTTTGCATCTTGCTCACCTGGTTTAGACACAGATGAATAAAGAAACCATAGCTCTGAACGTTGTTTAAACATTTTGTATTCAGACAGTGGGTCAGCTGCATCACAAATTGGGAATTCTGTCACACTCTGGCAATATTCTCTTGACTGTCCTTCTCTTACAGTACCTGGGGTGAAGGTCACTTTAGCTGCTTTCACATGCTTTTTTATAGCTCCCCCATTACAATTGCAATCTTGTCCGGCCCAATCTTTATGATGGTTTTCTATTTGTTTTTGTTTGACTGTCAGTTGGCCTGGCCCACGCCCCTGTCACTCACCTTTCCCAATGTAGCGAATTCAGGTCCTCTCGACGTACTGTCTCACTTCAAAGAATCATAGCATCACGACACTGCAGAAGGAGGCCATTGGCCTCCTTCATTTATTAATCAGCTCTCCATTTGAACATTATCCTAACTGTACGACTTCAAAGCTTTTCTGTGTAGTCACCATATTGCAATTTCAGCACTCTCTGAGGCTATGACTCCATTGCGGTCTGACCAGAATGTCAAGCCTTGTCTCATGCTATGTTGCATGACCTAAAGCTGTTGTACTTGTGCTTAATTTTACTGCCATGCTGTTTGACCACTACTGAACACCACAATCTCAAACCTCATGGCCCAGCGTATTCTCCTCTCTGTCATTACCACTAAGTCAGGGGATCAACTCTTGTTCAATGGAAAGTGCAGGAGGGCATGATAGGAGCAGCACCAGGCATACCTAAAAATGAGATGTCAACCTGCTGAAGCTACAATACAGGATTATTTGCCAAACAGCATAAGCAGTAAGTAATGGAAAGAGCTAAGCAATTCTACAACTTTCAGATCAGAACTAAGTTCTGCAGTCCTACCACATCAACTGTGATTGGTGATGGACAATTAAACAACTCACTGGAGGAGGAGGCTCCACAAATATGTCCATTCTCAGCGGGGGAGCCCAGCACATCTATGAAAAGATAAGGCTGATGCACTTGCAACAATCTTCAGCCAAAAGTGTCGAGTGGATGTTCCATCTTGGCCTCCTCTGGAGGTTCCCAACATCATTGATATTAGTTTTCCACCAACTCAATTCACTCCACATGATATCAAAGAGTTTGAGGCCAAAATGTTGATTTCAAGAAAAAGGAGAACTGGCAAATTGAATACAAATTGGTTTGATGGTAGGAAGCAGAGAATAATGGTGAAGGGATGCTTGTCAGACTGGAGGCCTGTGACTAGTGGTATGCCTCAGGAGTCAGTGCTGGGCTTATTGCACTTTGTTATCTGTATCAACGATTTGGATGTGAATGTGCAAAGTATGATCGGAAAGTTTGCAGATAATACTAAAATAGGTGGTTTTGTAGAAAGAACATAGAACATTACAGCACAGTACAGGCCCTTTGGCCATTGATATTGCACCGACCAGTGGAACTATCTAATGACCCTCTAACCTAAACTATTCCAATGTTATACATATGCCTATCCACTGACCATTTGAATGCCCTTAAAGTTGGCGCGTCCACAACTGCTGCAGGCAGGGCATTCCATGCCCTTACTACCCTCTGAGTAAAGAACCTGCCTCTGACATCCACCCTATAACTACCACCACTTAATTTAAAGTTATATCCCCTCGTATGAGCCATCACCATCTGAGGAAAAAGGCTCTCACTGTCCATCCTGTCTAACCCTCTGATCATCTTGTATGCCTCAATTAGGTCACCTCTTAGACTTCTTCTCTCTAATGAAAATAAACTCAAGCCCCTCAGCCTTTCCTCATAAGATCTTCCCACCATACCAGGCAACATCCTGGTAAACCTCCTCTGCACCCTTTCCAATGTCTCCACATCTTTCTTATAATACGGTGACCAGAACTGTATGCAATACTCCAAATGCGAGTTTTGTACAGTTGCAACATGACCTCACGGCTCCGAAATTCAATCCCTCTACCAATAAAAGCTAACACACCGTACACCTTCTTAACAACCTTATCAACCTGGATGCCAACTTTCAGAGAGCTATGCACATGTACACCAAGATTTCCCTGCTCGTCAACACTACTAAGAGTCCTTCCATTAGCCCTATATTCTGAACTCCTGTTACTCTTACCAAAGTGAATCACGTCACACTTTTTCATATTAAACTCTATTTGCCACCTCTCAGCCCAGCTCTGCAGCTTATCTATCTCTCTCTGCATCCATTCTTATTATCTACAACTCCTCCAACTTTGATGTTGTCAGCAAATTTACTAACCCATCCCTCTACACCCTCATCTAGGTCATTTATAAAAGTGACAAACAGCAGTGGTCCCAAAACAGATCCCTGAGGTACACCACTAGTAACTGAACTCCAGTTTGAATATTTTCCCCATCAACTACCACCCTTTATCTTCTATCAGCTAGCCTATCCTGATCCAAACTGCTAAATCACCCTCAATCCCATGGATCTGCATTTTCTGCAAGAGCCTACCATGGGGAACCTTATCAAGCGCTTTGCTAAAATCCACATACATCACATCAACTGTCTTACCCTTATCTACCTCTCTGGTTACCTTTTCAAAAAACTCGATAAGGTTTACGAGGCACGATCTACCCTTCACAAAACCGTGTTGACTATTCCTAATCAATTTATTTCTTTCTAGATGATTATAAATCCTATCTCTTACAATTCTTTCTAAAACTTTGTCCACAACAGAAGTAAGGCTCACTGGTCTATTATTCGCAGGATGGTCTCTACTCCCCTTCTTGAACAAGGGGACAACATTTGCTATCCTTCAGTCTTCTGGCATTATATTTAAAGCCAATGACATAATGAAGATCAAAGCCAAAGGCTCTGCAATCTCCTCCCTAACCTCCCAGAGAATCCTAGGGTAAATCCCATCTGGCCCAGGGGACTTATCAATTTTCATACTCTCAAGAATTGCTAACAATCTGGATTAACAACACCTCAATCTGGATTAATCTAAGAGCCTGTATCTCAGTATTCTCCTCGACTACATTGACTTTTCCCTGCGTGAATACTGACGAAAAATATTCATTTAGTGCCTCTCCTATCTCTTCTCACTGTTGTCTCTGACTGGCCTTAATCTTGCCTAACCAATCTTTTATTCTTGACATACCTATAGAAAACTTTAGGGTTCTCCTTAATCCTATCCGCCAAAGTCTTCTCATGTCCTCTTCTAGTTGTTCTTAACTCTCTCTTTAGCTCCCTCCTGGCTAATTTATAACTCTCCAGTGCCCTAACTGAGTCTTCATGTCTCATCTTTATATAAGCCTCTTTCTTCCTCTTCACCAGACATTCAACTTCCTTACGACACCACGTTTTCCTCACTCTACCACTTCCTTCCTGCCTGACAAGTACATTTTTATCAAGGACTCGCAGCAGCTGCTCCTTGAACAAGGTCCACACTTCAGTTGTTCCCAGCCCCTGCAGTTTCCTACTCCAACCTATGTATCCTATATATCTCGCCTAATCGCCCCATAATTACCTTTCCCCCAGCTATAACTTCTGCCCTTCGGTATATACCTATCCCTTTCCATCACTAAGATAAACGTAACTGAATTGTGGTCACTATCACCAAAGTGCTCACTTACCTCCAAGTCTAACACCTGATCTGGTTCATTACCCAGTACCAAATCCAAAGTGTCCTCTTGTTGGTCTATGTACATACTGTGTCATGAAACCTTCCTGCACATATTGGACAAAAACTGACCCCTCTAACGTGCTTGAACTATAGCTTTTTCAATCAATATTTGTAAAGTTAAAGTCCCCCATAACAACTACCCTGTTTTCACTCCTATCCAGGATCATCTTTGTAATCCTTTTCTCTACATCTCAGGAACTTTTTGGAGGCCTATAAAGAACTCCCAACAGGGTGATCTCTCCTTTTCTGTTTCTAATCTCACCCATACTACCTCAATAGATAAGTCCACATCAAAAGTCCTTTCTGCCACCATAACACGGTTACTAACAAGTGAGGATGGTTATAGTGAGGAAGGTTATCAAAAATTGCTGCAGGAACTTGATCAGCTGGGAAATATGCCGAAAAGTGGCAAATGGAGTTCAATACAGGTAAGTGTGAGGTGTTGCATTTTGGACTTTCATGGAGAAGGGTAGAATCTTAGGGAATATCGTAGAAATGGGACTTTGGAGTTCAGGTGCACGTTTTCTTAAATGTAGAGTCACGAGTAGATAGGGTAGTGTAACAGGCTTTTGGCATGCTGGTCTTTTTCCCAAGGTTGGGGAATTGAGAACTTGAGGGCATAAGTTTAAGAGGGAAAGGAATTAATGAGAACCTCAGGACCAGCTTCTTTACACAGAGGGTGATACGTATGTGGGATGAGCTACTGGAGGAAGTGGTTGAGGCAGGGACATTGACAACATTTAAAAGGCATTTGTACAGATACATGGGTAGGAGAGCTTTAGAGAGATATGGACCAAATAGGGTTAGCTCAGATGGGCTTTGTATTCGGCATGGACCAGTTTGGACTGAAGAGCCTGCCTACATGCCATAGATTCTGCGATTCTATAAGAAATTAGATATAGTTCTTAGGGCTAAAGGGATCAAGGGGTATGGGAAGAACGTGGGATAAGGATACTGAATTTGATGATCAGCCATGATCAAAATGAATGACAGAGCAGGCTTAAAGAGTCGAATGGCTTCCTCTTAAAGGTATCAGGCCTGGCCAATTCTGTGCCAGGTCTGATAATCACATTTAAAACACATTAAAAACAGATTTAAATCACTTACCTGTCTTCTTGCTGGCTTCCAGCATGGTCCCGACTGCGCCTACTCTCTGGCTGTGGGAAACATGTATGCGTCGGGAACGCATGGGTGAATCTCACAAAATGGCTGACACGTGATTCTTCTATTCCAATGTGCCAAAAACCGTAAGCAATGGGATGGGAGAATTGCCCTCTGTGTTTCTATGATTCTAAATGGCTGAAGGCACTGGGAATTGCAAAGCCTATGGATCTTGACTATATTTCAGCAATAGCCTTGCAGACATGAGCTCCAGAACTTGTTGCACTCCTAGTCAAGCTAGAACAAGGCTAGCAGATAGAAGACAGAGGGTGGTGCTTGATGGGAGATATTCATCGTGGAGTTCGGTGACAAGTGGTGTACCTCAGGGGTCTGTTTTGGGGCCCCTGCTGTTTGTAATTTTTATAAATGATCTGGATGAGGGTATTGAAGGATGGATTAGTAAATTTGCAGATGACACTAAAGTCGGTGGAGTGGTAGATAGTGAAGAGGGGTGTTATAGTTTGCAGAGGGACTTGGACAAGTTGCAGAGCTGGGCCGAGAGGTGGCAAATGGAGTTTAATGTGGAAAAGTGTGAGGTAATGCACTATGGCAGAAATAATAAATGTGTAGAGTATAGGGCAAATGGTAGGATTCTTAGTAGTCTAGATGAACAGAGGGATCTTGGTGTGTATGTGCATAGATCCCTGAAAGTAGGCAGTCAGGTCGAGAAGGTTGTTAGGAAGGCATATGGAGTCTTGGCTTTTATTGGTAGAGGGATTGAATTTCGGAGCCGCAACGTCATGTTGCAACTGTACAAAACTCTAGTGCGGCCGCACTTGGAGTATTGTGTGCAGTTCTGGTCCCCACATTATAAGAAAGATGTGGAGGCATTGGAGAGGGTACAGAGGAGGTTTACCAGGATGTTGCCTGGTATGGAGGGCAGGTCTTATGAGGAGAGGCTGAGGGATTTGAGGTTGTTTTCGTTAGAAAGGAGGAGGCTAAGAGGGGACCTGATCGAAACATATAAGATGATTAGAGGTTTAGATAGGGTGGACAGTGATAGCCTTTTTCCTAGGATGGAAAAAGCTAGCACGAGGGGACACAGCTTTAAATTAAGGGGTGATACTTATAGGACGGATATCAGAGGTAGGTTCTTTACCCAAAGGGTGGTTCGGGAGTGGAATGCCCTGCCTGCAGCAGTTGTAGATGCGCCAAGTTTGGTGGCGTTTAAGAGGTTAGTTGATAAGTATATGGAAGAGAAGGGAATGGTTTAGTTTGGAGGGGCATTGCTTTTTATATTGGTCGGCGCAACATCGAAGGCCGAAGGGCCTGTTCTGTGCTGTAATGTTCTATCTATCTTCTATCTAAGGGGTCATAATCTCAGTGTGCTTAGAACTGAGACAAGGAGAACTTCTTTAGTGAGAGGGTGGTGAACCTGTGGCAATCTCTATCATAGGTGGAGACTAAGTCACTGAATACATCGAAGAGGGAACTGAACCGATTTCTAGACTATAAGTCAGGGGTATGGAGAGAACTTGACACTATGGTGTTAACCAATGGATCAGCCAAGATTATGCTGCATGGAAGAGCGGGCTCAAAGGGCCAAATGGTCTATTTCTGCTCCTATATTCTACTTTTCTAAAAGCTTGAGTTTTGTAAATGTTCATGCAAAACACAAAGAACCATTTTCAACAATTCTGCACACACTTTGGAATCACAACGTTATGTTTGACCAGCCAAAGACAGAACCCCATTGATATTATACTCACACATCTTAGTGCAATCAAAGCTAAATGCACAATTTATTCTCCAGAATCATTTGTCAAAGGGAAAATGGAACAATTTAACCCAAGTGGGCCAGGATATATTGCGGAAATGTAATTGAATAAAACTGTCAGTCTGGCGCAGGAGATCTTAAAATATTTCCAATGCAATGCAAGCTTAAAATGCTGAAATATTAATAACATACAGAAAGTATATATATATCACATGTGTCACATATATGTACTCTAAATGAAAACCCACTATATTATCCAAACTGACATTTGTCATCGTGGCATTATAATGTCAGAACCAAGGAAATGTAAAATAATATTGAAGAATGATCAGTGTTGGATCATTCATTTTATTCTAGGTGCAATTGTCTTATTCCCCAAAAATCTGTGCAGTTTATGACAGTGAATATTCCTATCATTGTCAATAAACCACCTCATTTTGCGAAGTGGTACAGTGGAGGAAAATCCATCCCCAACTTAAAGTCTTGTATCCTTCCATTTTATATTGGCTTACAATGCTGTCTGCACATTCTGTGTGAAAAGCACAGCATTTGGCACTAACAGCTATTTACATAAATTTACATTCAAATTGGGCTTTAATGAGGCTCTCGTGCACCTTGTGCAAAAGAACTCGACTCCCATTTATTTCTGCCACTTGGAAATTGTACACCATAAAAATTGGGTTGAAAGCTGACCAATCTGCCCTGCCTCATTTGATTGACCTTCATGTTACTAACGGACTCAATTAGAATATGACCTAAACCTAAATGATTGACTTTAGGTGCAGGATGAATAATCTCTTCACATCCTTCAATATTTT
This sequence comes from Sphyrna mokarran, assembly GCA_024679065.1. Classification (NCBI taxonomy): domain Eukaryota; kingdom Metazoa; phylum Chordata; class Chondrichthyes; order Carcharhiniformes; family Carcharhinidae; genus Sphyrna; species Sphyrna mokarran. Next base: position 34,197,614 of record JAGIQG010000001.1, read on the forward strand.
TTCTTTCTGTTGCCTATTCTGATATCTAGACATAAAAGCCACAAATGTTTCAGTCTCTAACTCAGTAGTCAGCTACCTCACAATATAGAATTTATCAAGTGCAGAAGGAAGCCATTTGGCACGGGCTCTCTGACAGGTTCCCCCACCATTCCTGTAACACCATACATTTACCATGACCAATCCTCTAACCTATACACCCCGGAGATTAAGAGGCAATTTAAGATGGCCAATCAACCTAACCCACACATGTTTGGACTGTGGGAAGAAACTGGAGTATACAGAGGAAATCCATGCAGATGAAGGGAGACTTGGGTGTAAACTTTATGGACCAGCTAGTTAAAAGGTAAGCTTCCCTTTATCATAAGGACAGCGGGATATATATAGGAGGTGGAGACCATGAGTTTGTCGGTTGCTCACAGCAACCAGAAGGCCCAGAAGCCTGTTTCTGTTGCCATAGTATCAGGCTTCTCAGGCATGTAGAAGTGGTTTGGTTTGCTCCTCACATTTCCCCAGTTAAGGAACATTCCTGCCTCTGGAATACGATGAACCAGTGGTATTGACCTGAATCCAAAACAAGTCAGGCAAATTTACCTTATCCTACATGTGCCCAGGCAAATAAGGGAGGGCAAAATTCCAACATGAAACATGATGTCAAAAAAGGAGGGATAAACTGGGTGGTGATATGAACAATAGATCTCCATTCTTCAAAATGGTAGGGATAGCATTGAGTCAAATAAATGTTAATTTTAATGTTTTTGGAGTTCAATGATGCCTTGAAGGCAAAGAAGCAAAACATTGACATTGCTTTCTAATACAAATCTTTTGAGAAATCAAGAAAAGATGTAGAAATCTACACTTTTCATTGTACACCCTTCAGTAGCAAAGTATATGCAGTTGAGCTCTGAGCTTCAATGATTGTGGAAATTGGTAGTCCTTTTGGAAATTGTGTAGATCTTGTTGTAAGGAAATGCATACCATTTGATTGTTTATTATGTCCCTCCTTATGTGCTGAGGACAAGGGAATTGCACAGATAAGGTGAACTTATTTACCATTTGTCTAGCTGATGCAGCAAGGCAGTTTGTCAAAGCAAAAATCACCCATTTAAGATGCTATCTGCTCATAAACAGTATTGTATTTTTCGCCCTGTGACTGTGACAGCCTTGGTATGAAGTCTGCTATATGGGTTTGCTGTCAAGTACTTTGGCCAAGGAATAATTATTCTGATTTGTTCAAAAAAACATTTATGCAGATGTTTTTAATAAAATCCAGGTACTCAGTTGTTACAAAGAAAGTTAAAGATAGATAGTGCTTTATTATCAATGGTAATGCATAATTATCGATTGAAATAATAAAATTAGCCAACAAAAATAATTTATTGTTATGCCTAACCATCCAGGCAGAATCTATTTTCTGCATGGAGTATTAATGCAGATATTTACTTATCAGGCTTGCTTGTGTGTAAAAATTACTGCAATTAATGTGAACAGTGTTTTGTGTTATTCATGGAGGATTCCACTCGGATTCCTGGCAAACCATTCCTCCCTCTTAATGTCGCTGTGAAGGAGTTTTAATAGCTAGGGTCAATTTATTTAAGAAAAATTGAGTTTCAGAGTTCTTACCCATCATTCCTGTTGCTAATAATTATGTTGAGGCTGGCTGTGTGCCCAGAATCCTGCATTTACTCTAACCTGCTGATCAGTACCCATACTGCAGAGTCAGAGGCCTGAGAATATCTGTTGGTACCGTGCCCAGTAAATGACACACAGAAAGGTCAAAACATTACAGAAAAAAATTGATTTACTCTGCAACTTTAACTGACAACGTGCAAGCTCTAAAATGTAGAGCTCAGTGCACGTCGTATTTCATCTAGCTTGCTGCTTGATTGGCATTCAGCAAGGGAGCTGAAAGCAGCCTATTCACTCAACAAAGGAAACTTCAAGTCAAGGCGTCCCCTCAGGGACATGTTAAATTTATAGATAAATAAAAAAGCAGGGATCAAATGAGGCAACATCAGCAGTTCTGCCACTCTAGTATGGACAGAGACCATCCTGTCTGCACGAACTTGGCGAGCGTTCCAGCAGAACGGTTCACAGCTGTGGTGCAGGGCTCCAATAACACCATTTGTTTTCCACAGAAAAATAAATGGATTATAGAAGAAGGGGCCATTAGCAGACATTTAGTCTGGGTTTGAAGCGCAGATGGTTTTGAAAAAAACGAGCCAACTTCATCTCAAGCCTATCTATATCAACTCTTTGTTCTGGCAAAAACTTGATTAAGGGGTCAAGTAAAGGCTATTGTAACATTGCACATGAATTATGGCAAATCTACTCTGTATAAAGTAAATCTGTCTATGCAATGTAAATAAAAAACAAGTTATAAACAGTCATTTTGGAATGTCCACAATCTAGCCTAAAAGCTTTACTGTCTGTTTGAGTACCACATTGGTGACAGATATTTATACAGAAAGCTGAGTGAAGAAAAACAGATCCTTACTCATACAAAGGATAAGCAGGTGAAAATTTAAATTAGAAAAAAGGATAATAATCTGTTCGACACTGACAACGTCATCCAACATCCTCTTAGGACAGTCAGGCAGATGTGTGTGGCCAGCAAGAGTTGAAATGAAAAACAAGGGAGAACAAGCTAAAAGCATCGACTCTGAACTCTAATTTCCTGCAGAAGAGATCATGAAAATTAATTAATCTTAAGCTTTGCTACATATACTTGCATGGCATTTCTGAAATAGAAGTAGTGTCATTGTACATTTGTAAGAGACAGTGCAAAAACATTCTTTACATAATTGGTGTGATAGTAAAACAACTAGCATTATTTTCAGTAAGTAGTCTCACAACTCCAGGTTAAAGTTCAACAGGTTTATCTGGTAGCACAAGCTTTTGGAGCGCCACTCCTTCATCAGGTGGATGGATTTTAACCTGGTGTTGTGAGACTACTTATTGTGCCTACCCCAGTCCAACATCGGCAACTCCACATGGAGGCTATTAAATTCATTAGTAATTGTATGCTTGATAAGTTAAATAAATCAATGCAAAAATACCTTGTAGTGTACACTTGCTTTAATAGCATTCACTTGTCTTACTTTGCATCACCAATATTAAGTATGCAGCCATTGTCAATTGTCATCAAGTGTGCCTTCACTAAAAGGCTTATGTCAAGTGCAATCCATCCCTTATGGTCTATTGCCAACACTCTAAGATTGGCCTCTGGTGTCATGTTGAAATTTTATATCCTTTGTGTCTAACCAATCAGTTACTACCACATCACATAGCAGAGGTTGATAAAACAGGAAGTGAGGAGAATAATTTTCCAAATATGCATTAAAAATGGGGAATCTATACATTGCTGGTGTGTAGTGGAAAACTGTGGGTAACGTGCCCAATTTTTATATGTGCTACTGACAGACATAGCCTGTAGCTTCTTAGAGTTATATTCATGTAACAAAGTAGCAACATATTTGGTACCACACCAATGTGGTTACAAATGAAAGATAAATGTGAAATGGTCTATTGGAAATTACCAAATATCACCAAAAGATATAGGGTGGAATTTTCTCAGAAAAATTCTAAGAGGCGATCTAACAAAACAAATTATAAATCCGGGGTAAGCATAAAAATGGGAAAGTTTCGGATGTGGTTTTTGGGCGAGTCAAATCTGCTATTTTATGTACTTAAACTGAAAAAACTTCTCAAAAATGCTTCCTTGCCTATAGGAGAGACGGATGGAACTTAAATTGCCAGAGTGCTGGCTAAGAGAGCAGAAGGCACAATTGCGTGTGTGCAGGTCTCCAGCAATAGAAGCCTGTCATTCAGCCTCTTGTGCTGGAGACCATCAGCCAGCCTTGCGTATAACAATCTCCAGGCACTGTGGGAGACTGTGACCTATCGCAAGTCCTCCCTATCCACTCACTCCAATCAACTTCGCTGGATGTCCAGTGCATAAAAAGCAAGCAATCGGGAGCAAAACTGATTTTGCATCATTCTTGTGATCTTGATACCTTGCCCCTCTCATTGACCATTGAGGTGAAATTGTAAGATTGCCTCTCCTTCACCCCTCCCCCCCAAGTGCAGAACAGGTGAGAAAACCTCTTGTTTTCCAGTGAGGTGAGTGGTAGTTATTTATGGCACTATAGAAGCCATAATGTGATTCCTGCCAGGGGATGTGGAAGGAAGCTAAAGTTTTTTTTCAGTTAATTTATTAGTCCAAAGTAAGGCAATGAAGTTACTGAAAAATTCCCCTCATTGCCACATTCCGACTCCTGTTTGGGTAAATGCACCTAACCAGCATTTCAGACTGTGGGAGGAAACCAGAGCACCTGGAGGAAATCCATGCAGACATAGAACATTACAGCACAGAACAGGCCCTTCGGCCTTCGATGTTGCGCCGACCAATATAAAAAGCAACGCCCCTCCAAACTAAACCATTCCCTTCTCTTCCATATACTTATCAACTAACCTCTTAAATGCCACCAAACTTGGCGCATCTACAACTGCTGCAGGCAGGGCATTCCACTCCCGAATCAGCCTTTGGGTAAAGAACATACCTCTGATATCCGTCCTATAACTATCACCCCTTAATTTAAAGCTGTGTCCCCTCGTGCTAGCTTTTTCCATCCTAGGAAAAAGGCTATCACTGTCCACCCTATCTAAACCTCTAATCATCTTATATGTTTCGATCAGGTCCCCTCTTAGCCTCCTCCTTTCTAACGAAAACAACCTCAAATCCCTCAGCCTCTCCTCATAAGACCTGCCCTCCATACCAGGCAACAGCCTGGTAAACCTCCTCTGTACCCTCTCCAATGCCTCCACATCTTTCTTATAATGTGGGGACCAGAACTGCACACAATACTCAAGTGCGGCCGCACTAGAGTTTTGTACAGTTGCAACATGACGTTGCGGCTCCGAAATTCAATCCCTCTACCAATAAAAGCCAGACTCCATATGCCTTCCTAACAACCTTCTCGACCTGACTGCCTACTTTCAGGGATCTATGCACATACACACCAAGATCCCTCTGTTCATCTAGAATACTAAGAATCCTACCATTTGCCCTATACTCTACACATTTATTATTTCTGCCATAGTGCATTACCTCACACTTTTCCACATAAAACTCCATTTGCCACCTCTCGGCCCAGCTCTGCAACTTGTCCAAGTCCCTCTGCAAACTATAACACCCCTCTTCACTATCTACCACTCCACCGACTCTAGTGTCATCTGCAAATTTACTAATCCATCCTTCAATACCCTCATCCAGATCATTTATAAACATTACAAACAGCAGGGGCCCCAAAACAGACCCCTGAGGTACACCACTTGTCACCGAACTCCACGATGAATATCTCCCATCAACCACCACCTCTGTCTTCTATCTGCTAGCCAATTCCTAATCCAATTAGCTAAATCACCCTCTATACCATACATCTGCATTTTCTGCAGAAGCCTTCCATGGGACACCTTATCGAACGCCTTACTAAAGTCCATATATACCACATCAACCGCTTTACCCCCATCCACCTCTTTGGTCACTTTTTCAAAAAACTCAATAAGGTTAGTAAGGCACGACCTACCCTTCACAAAACCATGCTGACTATCCCCAATCAATTCACTTCTCTCTAAATAACTAGAAATCCTATCCCTAATAATTCTCTCCAATACTTTGCCCACAACAGAAGTAAGACTCACTGGCCTATAATTCCCTGGAAGGTCTCTCTTCCCCTTCTTGAACAATGGGACCACATTCGCTATCCTCCCGTCTTCCGGAACCATACCCGTAACCAACGACGACCTGAAGATCAGAGCCAGAGGCTCTGCAATCGCCTCTCTTGCCTCCCAGAGAATCATAGGGTAAATCCCGTCCGGCCCAGGGGACTTATCCAACTTCAAACCCTCGAGAATATCTAGCACATCCTCCCTATCTACTTCAATACTTTCCAGTTTGCAACCCTGTACCTCAGTATTCTCCATAACTACATTTACATCACCCTGCGTGAATACCGAAGAGAAATATTTATTCAGTACCTCTCCAATCTCCTCAGGCTCCACGCACAACTTCCCACTGCTGTCTATGACTGGCCCTAATCTTGCCCTAACCAATCTTCTATTCTTAACATATCTAAAGAAAGCTTTAGGATTCCCCCTAATCCTATCAGCCAAAGTCTTCTCATGTCCTCTCTTTGCTCTCCTCAATTCCCTCTTTAGCTCCCTCCTGGCTAATCTATAGCTATCCATTGCACTAACCGAGCCTTCAATCCTCATCCTGACATAAGCCTCCTTTTTCCTTTTAACCAGCAAATCAACTTTTTTCGTACACCAAGGTTCTCTTACTCGACCACTTCCTCCTTGCCTGACAGGGACATACTTATCAAGGACTCGCAGCAGCTGCTCCTTGAATAAGCTCCACATTCCAGACGTTCCCAGTCCCTGTAGTTTCCTAGTCCAATCTATGCACCCTAATTCTCTCCTGATGGCCTCATAATTACCCTTCCCCCAGCTATAACTACTGCCCCCAGCGTCATGCCTATCCCTGTCCATCACTAAGGTGAACGTAACCGAATTGTGGTCACTATCACCAAACTGTTCACTAACTTCCAAGCCTAACACCTGGTCTGGCTCATTGCCCAGCACCAAATCCAATGTAGCATCACCTCTAGTTGGCCTATCTACATACTGAGTCAAAAAACCTTCCTGCACACTTTGTACGAAAACTGACCCCTCTATCGAGCTGGAGCTATAGCTATTCCAATCAATATTAGTAAAGTTAAAGTTCCCCATAACAATTACCCTATTACTTTCACTCCTGACCAGAATTGACTTTGCAATCCTTTCCTCTACCTCCCTAGAACTTTTAGGAGGTCTATAAAAGACTCCCAACAGGGTGACCTCTCCTCTCCTGTTTCTAATCTCAGCCCATACTACCTCAACAGACAAGTCCTCATCAAACTTCTTCTCTGTCACTGTGATACAGTCTTTGGCTAATAATGCCACTCCTCCCCCCCTTCTACCTCCTTCTCTACTCCGACTAAAGCATTTGAACTCCGGAACCTGCAACATCCACTCTTGTCCCTGCTCTACCCAAGTCTCTGAAATGGCCACAACATCGAAGTTCCAGGTACTGGTCCAAGCTGCAAGTTCCTCCCCCTTATGGAAGAAGGTGCAAACTCCACATAAACAGTGACACAAGTTGGGAATCAAATTTAGCTCGCTGGCACTGTGAGGCAGCAGTGCTAATCATTGTACCACCATGTTGCCTGGAAAAGCTGTAAAGGGTGTCAGTGCGCAGATGGTCCTATCTCCCAGTGTATTGTGCACCCTGTGTACAAAGTGCATTGGAAGATCTGTCACTCTTCCCTCCATGGATTATGTCCCCATTTGCCACGCCCACTTCAAAGACCACCCCAATTGCTGCTCCCTGATTGGTGTGGCAATGATCAGGAGGCTGGCAATCACTGACCCCCCTGCCAATTGCCGCCCCCAAGTCCAATGTAGAAATCCCCTTTCCCTTCTCTCTTGTGTAACTCCTCCACTCCCTCAGGTCTCATCCCTCAGGTTCTGCCCTTTTTTGTGCCTGTTGGGCAGGGCCAAGGTGACAGGTTGGCACTACCAATGAGTGGCATGCTAGGCCATTGAGCAGGTCCACCCTCCCACTCTATCCCCAAACCAGGCACACTTACCATGGCTAATCTACCTAACTTGTGCATTTTAGGACTGCTCAGTTGGGGAGGAATGAAACAGACACCTACAGACACTGAAACACACCCTCATAAGAACAGGATATGGCACTCAACTCAATGATTTACAGTTCCAATGCGCCATAGCAAAAAACTGTGCCGACCTCCTCAGAAGACAAACATGGTACACAGCTGACAGAGTATCCTTCATCATCAGTACTTTCCTGGAGCAGAGAAGCTATGACACCTTCTTCGGAGCCATCAACATGTCATCCCACACCTCCACTGTTGTCTTCAAATAACTGCGGAACTTCAGACCGTTGTTCGCAGCAAGCTACCCAGCCATGACGCTACACAATCTTGCTACTGCAATCTCTGCTTGATGTGCCGGATCATCGACATGGATGCCAACATCATGCATGAGAACACCATCCATCAGGTACAAGTACATGATCATGTGACTCAGCCAACGTTGTCCACCTGATATGCTGCAGGAAAGGATGTCCAGAGGCATGGTACATTGGCAAGACCATGCAGGCACAATGACAACAGGTGAACGGACACTGCTCAACACCACAATAAGAAGTCTGACAACACCAGGTTAAAGTCCAACCAATTTATTTGATAGTAAACTCACAAGCTTTCGGGCTTTGCCCCTCTGTCAGATGAATGGAGAGTTCTGGCCTCAGACAGAGCATATAACAGCACACACAGTTTACAGATGACTGATTAGAAAGTGAGTCTTTGCAATTAACTTGCTATTCAAGTCTTAAAGATGCAGACATTGTGAGTGGGAAGAGTATTAGGTATAGGTTAAAGAGATGTGTATTATCTCCAGACAGTACAGGCAATTCATGGGGGTTATAGATAATGCAGCATGAACCCAAGATCCCTGTTGAGACTTCCTTATATGTGCGGAACTCTCTATTAGTCTCTGCTTAGCAACTCTACACTGTCGTGTATCGTGGAGGTCGCCTTAGAGAACACTTACCCAAAGGTCAGAAGTCAAATGCCCGTGACCACTGAAGTATTCGTCAACAGGAAGGGGACAGTCTTGCCTGGTGATTGTGGAACAGCGTTAGGACATTATAAACTTCTAATACATTCTCCCTCTCTTTTAGTTCTGATGAGGAACCAACCAGACTCAAAGCATTAACTCAATTTCTCTCACTCCAGATGCCGCCAGACCTGCTGGGTTTTTCCAGCATCTTCTTGTCTTGCTTCAGATTCCAGCAAGGCAATATTTTGCTTATCCTTATCATCTCTTCTGACACGTGTCCTGCTTACACATCTCTATAATGCAGGACAAGCTGGCACGTGTCAAGAGGGAGAGATCTCAGGCAATTGGAGGGATGCCGGATCTAAAGGTCTTCATGGACTTTGAGGAGAGAGTTATCCAGTTGACTGGGGAGGATCTTGATCATTCTGTGCTAATGGTGAGATAGGCAGAGATAAATCCTGCAACATCTATCAGATAGCAATGCTGTGAGTCACGTCTCCTGTTTCTCAGGTCCTGGCCGTACGCTAATGAACATCTGGAAAGCGGCCAAGAGAGTTAACCAGCCAGGTATTTAACTCCAGCCCCGAAAGCAGTGCCAAGAGGAATTCACAGGCCCTGGCATTGAAGACTCATCATAGTGGTCACCCACACCCTCCAGCAGCATACAGACACACACCTCAATGGGACCGAGTTTTAGAACTGCCTCAGGGTCACAACCTGGTGAGAACATTACACTGTCTGATCCATAACAAGTGGAAAAAAGGATATCTTAAGGTGAAGGCACTGGGAAGGATTGCCGGAGGCCAGGAATCTGCAGAGTCCTGGTCAGCTGACAAGCCTCTGGACTCAGACAAGCCTCAATTGCCAGACTGCCAAAGGCAAAGGAGAGAAAATCGGGAAGCGATGTCTTGTACACATCTCAGATTGGAAGCCTACTTGGAAGAATCTGTCCACTTTATGTCTGAGGTATTTGTGTCAACACTCCAATGCAAAAGATTAACACAGGGCAAGGGCAGTGGCTGTCATGCAGACCTTGATATAAGACTTTTGTCCTGCGCTGCTGCAGGGCATTAGAAAGGTTAATGGAATATTCATTAGCCTTTATTGCAAGAGGATTTCTATGCAGGAGTAGTGAAGTCAGGTACAAAAATTTAGTGAGACTGCACTTGGATTACTGTGTGCAGTTTTGGTCCACTTACATCAGAAAGAATATTATTGCCAGAGAGGGAGTTCAACAAAGGTTCACCAGACTTGTTCCAGGGATGGCGGGACTGTCTTAGAAAGAGAGATTGGGCAAACTGGGTCTGGATTGTCTAAAGTTTCAAAGAATGATAGGTAATCTCATTGAAACCTGAAAAATACTTAAATAAATAGACAAGGTAGATGTAGGTAAGATGTTTCTCTTGGCTGGGGAGTCTAGAACCCGGGTGCACAATTTCAAAATAAAGGGGAAAGCCACTTAGAATTGAGATGAGAAGAAACTTATTTATGCAGAGAGTTGTAAATCTTTTGAATTCTCTACCGCACAGAGCTGTGAAAATCTCTGAGTACCTTAAAACAGAGATTGATAGATTTCTGATTAATAAAAATGTTCCTGATGGTGAGGGAGTCCAGAACTCAGGGTCATAGTTTGAGGATAAGGGGTAAACAGTTTCGGACTGAGATGAGGAGAAATTTATTCACCCAGAAAATGGTGAATCTGTGCAATTCACTGCCACAGAAAGTAGTTGAGGCCAAAACATTGTGCGATTTCAAGAAGGAATTAAATATAACTTAAATATAGTGTTAAAGGGATCAAGGACTGTCTGTATGGAGTTTGCACATTGTTCCTGTATCTGCATGGTTTTCCTTCAGGTACTCCAGTTTCCTCCCACAGTTCAAAGATGTTCAGGTTAGGTGGATTGGATATGTTAAATTGCCTCTTTAGGTGCCAAGATGAATAGGATTAGGTATGGTAAATGTGGGGTTACAGGGATTGGACAGGGGAGAGGGCCTGGCTAAGATACTCGGCCAGAGAGTTGGTGCAGACTTGGAGGGTTGATTGGCCTCTTCTGCATTATAATAGAATAAAGGGCAAAGAAATTACAGCATAGGGATAGGCCCTTCAGTCCATCAAGCCTGCACCGACCATGCTGCTATCCTTCCGGGGACCATATCCCTCTATTTCCATCCTATTCGTGTATTTGTCAAGATACCTTTTAAAAGTCACTTTGGTATCCACTTGTGCTATCTCCTCTGGCAGCGAGTTTCAGACTCCCATCACCCTCTGTGTAAAAATCTTGCCACATAGACCTTCTTTAAACCTTGTCCCTTGCAGGTTAAACCTGTAGCCCCTAGTAATTGACTCTTCCATCCTGGGAAATGGCTTCTGACTATCACTCTGTCTATGCCACTCATAATCTTGTAAACTTCTATCAGGTCACTCCTTGACCTCTATCATTCCAGTGAAAACAAACTAAGTTTCTCCAACCTCTCCTCATAGCTAATGCCCTCCGTAATAGGCAACATCCTGGTAAATCTTTTTTGTTCTCTCTTCAAAGCCTCCACATCCTTCTGGTAGTGTGGCGACCAGAATTGAACATTATATTCCAAGTGCTGTCTCACTAAGGTTCTATAACGTTGCAACATGACTTGCCAATTTTTAGACTCAGTGCCGTGGTGGATGAAGGCAAGCATGCTGTATGCCTTCTTGGGTACCTTCTCTACCTGCATTGCCATCTTCAGTGACCTGTGTAGCTGTATACCCAGATCCCACTGCCCATCAATACTTTTAAGAGTTCTGCCATTTACTGTATATTTCCTATCTGTATCAAACCTTCCAAAATGCATTACCTCACATTTGTCTGGATTAAATTCCATTTGCCATCTCTGCCTAAACCTCCAACCGATCTATATTCTGCTGTATCCTTTGATGGTCCTCATTGCTATCCCCAATTTCACAAACCTTTGTGTCATTCGCAAACTTACTAATCAAACCAGTTACATTTTCCTCCAAATCATTTATACATATTACAAACAGCAAAGATCCCAGCACTGATCCCTGAGGAATCCACCTGTCACAGTCTGCCTTTCAGAAACACATCCTTCCACTACTCCCTGTCTTCTATTAATGAGCCAGTTCTATCCCCACCTTGCCAGCTCACTTCTGATTCCATGGGACCTCCCCATGAGGGACCTTGTCAAAGACCTTACTGAAGTCCATGTAGACAATATCCACTGCTTTACTCTCATCAATCACCTTTGTCACTTCCACAAAACATTTGATCAAGTTAGTGAGATATGACCTTCCCTTCACAAAACAATGTTGCCTCTCGCTAATACAGCCACTTATTTCCAAGTGGGAGTAAATCCTGTTTTGAAGAATCCTCTCCAATAATTTCCCTACTACTGATATAAGGCTCACCTGCCTGTAATTACCTGGATTATTCTTGCTATCTTTCTTAAACAAAGGAACAACATTGGCTATTGTCCAATTCTCTGGGACCTCCCCTCTAGCCAATGGGAATACAAAGATTTCTCTTAAAGCCTCAGAAATTTCCTCCCTTGCGTCTTTCAGTATTTGGGGGTATATGCCAACAGGCTCTGGCAACTTCTCTGTCTTAATGTTTTTCAACAACCCCAATATCTCCTCCTTTTTGATCTCAACACACCCTTTCCCAGATTCATCATCCACCAAGTTCTTCTCTTTGGTGAATACTGATGCAAAGTACTCATTTAATACCTCACTCATTTCCTCCAGCTCCATGCATGGATTCCTTCCCCTGTCCTTGAGTGTGCCAACCCTCTCCCTGGCTACCCTCTTGCTCTTTATATATGTATAAAAAGCCTTGGAATTTTCCTTAATTCTGCTGGCCAATAATTTTTTGTGGCCTCTTTAGCCCTTTTTACTCCTTGCTTAAGTTTATTTCTACTCTCCTTGGGGTATTCCACACTTGCTTCGTGTGTTCCCAGCCTCCTAGCTTTGACAAATGCTTCCTTTTTCTCTTTAACTAGGTTCAGAATATCTCTCGTTATCCAAAATTCCCAAAACTTGCCATACTTATCTTCCTCCTTACAGGAATGTGCCATAGTGATCCTATGAATCTAAGATGAGTGGGGAATGCAAGATCAGGATGTTGAATTTGGTGATCAGTCATTGCCACAATAAATGGCAGAATTAGTTTCAAGGGTTGAATGGCCTACTCCTGCTTTTATGTATTTTCCTTTGTGCCAGATTACTCTCTAACCAGCAGAAGGCTTTCTCCATTTCCCATTGACTCCAGTATTACTCAGGCAGCTTGGTTCCACACTTGCTCAGTTATTACCTTGATGTTAAGGGCACTCACCGCTTATATCACCCCTGAAGTTCAGCTCTTTTGTCCATGTTTGAACCAAGGTCAAGATTAGGAGCTGAGTGGCTCTGGCAAAACCCAAACTGAATGTCAGTGAGCAGGTTATTGCTGAGTAAATGTCACTTGATGTTTAGGATGGGGATATTTGTCAATGCTCCTCCTCTGGTTGTTTAATTGTCCACCATCATTCATGACTGAATATGGCAGAATCATAGAGCTTATCTGATCCTTAGTTGTGGAATCACTTAGCTCTATCTGTTGCCTACAGCTTCCGCTGTTTGTTTGCAACTTGTCCTCTCTTGTAGCTTCACAAAGTTGACATCTCATTGCTAGGTGTGTCTGCTGCTGTTCCTGAAAACCTCTTCTGCATTCTTCACTCTGCATTCTTTCCCTCAGTGGAAGGAAGTCTCGCTCTGGAGAGCTGCCAGCCGATCTGGTTGGTGGACAGGTCTTGCAAGGAGTCTAATGACAAAAATGGTATGGATTTTGGGCTCATGTAAGTCTGGGATTTTTCTGGGCCAGGAGAGATCGGGCAAACTAGGGAAGGGTAAGAGGAGGATGGACTGTCAGGTTTTGGATACTGGAGGACAAGCACAAAGGGGAAGTACCACCATGAGAAGATGTCCCTGATGTGCCAAAGCATTCCCTAAAAATCATACCCCCTTTTACTCCGCTTCTTCACTTGATTTCCTGAAAAAGCAGCTAACCATATTATAGCAAGGGATGCAGAAATAATTAGTCAGTTGCCTTTAGATTGGGAAATTAAGCAGCTCAATATGGGTGGACAGGCTAATGGGCATCTTGGCCATTCACCATATTATTGGGAACAGGCTGAGGACGGACAGGAAAGTGAACTATTCACATATTATATTTTACTTGTCCCTCTATCCCATGTTAATGACATGCCTAGCAGAATGGCTGTAAAATTCATCCATGGAATCATAGAATCAGGAGACACTTGACTCATTAAACCCATCAGATCTTTGATAGAGCCATTAATTTATCTCATTTTCCTGCTCTACTCTCTTTGCCCTGCATATTTTTCCACTTCAAATATTTATCCAATTAAGTTTTGGAAGTTATTATTGAATTTGTTTCCACCATCCTTTCAGGAAGTTCATTCTAGTTTGTAACAACTGAATGTGTAAATTTATTTTTCCTCACGTCACCTCAAGGGTTTTGCCAATTACCTTAATCTGTGTGCTCGGGTTACTAATCTTATTGCTTTTGGAAATAATTTCTCCTCATGTACTTGATGAAAACCCTTGCTGAATGTGGACACCTCTATCGACTTTCTCATTAACTTTCAGTGCTCTAAGAACAACCTCCATTTCTCTTGTCTCTCCACGTAACTGGAGACTTTCACGACTGATTCTTTTCTCATGAATCTTTTTTGCATTATCTTTAAAACCTTGACATCCTTCCTCAAATAAAGGGTACAAGATTGGATTATATCTTGTCCTGGCAGCAGAAGCCCCACCATCAGAGCAGTGAGTGAAACCCTTCAGCAAGCAGCAAGACCCAAGAAGGCAGATGGTGGCCAATTAAGTAATCATTGCTGGGTCACTGTCACAATTAAATAATTCAGCTCATTCCCAAATGACCCAATCAAAGGGCTGGCAATTCAGGACCCTAAGACTAGTGGTGGCCATTGCTACTTCAATGGCTGAGCCCTCAAAAAGAAATAGGTGGGATTGGAAAACATCAGGGCAAGGCATGCAGGCTTCTACAATGGAGGGCTAAGGTTGTTAATTTCCAACAACACTACGGCTACAGCGGTGCCTGAAATGAAGGCCCCTCCTTGATTTCACCTGCCTATTTCCCAAAGTGACTACATATACCTCCACTGATGGAAAAATGCCTGTGGAGGCAAGAAATAGCTCTCATTTATCTATTTCAGTGGCTCATGTGGTTTCCCAGTGGGTGACTAATCTGCATCCACTACAGCCCAAATCATGGCTGGATGACATTAGGCATCTCCCCCCGGTCCCTTTGTACATCTTTTTCCCAGTCTTAATGCCTTCCCAGCCCATGCCCAAATGGTTAGTAAAATTCCAGCTAATATTCAATCTAAGACCTCGGAGTATTTTATGAAGGTTTAGCATAACTTCCTTGTTTATGTACTTTATGACACTATTTGTAAAGTTAAGTATCCAAAATCCCATTTAGCAGTCTTCTCAACCTGTCCAACCATCTTCCAAAACTTGATTACACAACCCCCCCCCCCTTTAAAAGTGTTTGTCTAGTTCAGATTGCTTTTCTGCATTTTTCCTACAAAAATGAATCATCCCACATTTCCTTGTGTCAAAATTTGATCTGCTGCATGTTCGCCTACTTCACAGTGTCCTCTGAAATCTCTTATGATCCTTTTCACTAGTTGCTACATTTCAGAATTTCGCTTCAGTTGCAGATGTTGGAATAATGCTCTGCTCATTCAATTCCAGTCCATTAATGTATGTCAAAAAGAGATGTGGTACCAACACACCTGGAGGACAGCACTGTAAACTCTTCTCAGTTCTGAAATAACATCTGGTCACCATTATTCTCTGCCTTTTGTTCCTCAGCCAGCTTTGTTTACATACAGCCATTATCCCTTTAGCACCAAGGACTACAATTTTGCTAATAAATCCATTACATGGTACTTTATCAAACACCTTTGGAATTTCCATACACACAACTTCAAGCAGTGTATGATCCTCATTAATCTCCATTTTATCATCAAAGAAATCAATCAAGTTAGCAAAAATTAGCTAAATATTATTTACCTTTAAAAATGTAATAACTTTCTAGATTCCTCCCTCTTCCTTTTTTTGTACAATCCTCCAACCCTCTGCAACCATCCTATATCAAAAAAAAATTAGATCTTCGACAATTTCCATCTTTACTGCCTTTAGCAGCCTCAGATGCATCCCGTATACATTTTTATATTTTGACTGCAGTCAATCTTGTCTTTTTTTTAAGCATATTCAATTTATCAAATATCTCCCCTTCTACTCTGGTATTGGTAGAATATTATCATTTTTGGATTTTTTCTAACTAGTCTGAAGTTGACCCTGTATTGGCAACAGGGTCATTTTTATTTGTTGTAAGCAAGAGTTAGAGTATTTGAGCATTAGTTTAAAGGTTAGGTTGAGAATGATATTAACCTGGTCTTCTTTGGGTAGAAGCTGTGATGTTCTGTTCCACATTCCTTCTATGCCTTGTCTTTGTTTATCTGCCACGTGTTTGCTGTTGAATCTTCTACAATGATTTGATTTGATTTATTATTGTAACATATATTAGTATACCATGAAAAGTATTGCTTCCTGTGCATTATACAGTCAAAGCATACCATTCATAGAGAAGGAAACAAAAGAAAGATCAACTTATTGCAAGGTAGCTCCATTTAAACATCTGGCGGCAGCAGGGAAAAAGCTGTTCTTGAATTGGTTGGTACATGACCTTTGTATGGAAGAGAGTATGGCCAGGATGAGTGGGGTGTGTGATTATTCTGGCTGCTTTGTCGAGGCAGCAGGAAGTGTAGACAGAATCATTGAATGGGAGGCTGATTTCAAGCTCCAGGTTATATCCTACATCAGAAACTTGTAGGAGGATAGGTCCAGTTTTCTCCCATACAGACTATCAAAAACCCATCCCCTCCAACACTCACCCTCCTACACACACACACACACACACACACACACACACACACACACACACACACACACACACACACACACACACACACACGATATTTACAAGTATGGATAGCACTCAGGCCTTCTCATCTCATTCTCAATTCTCACCACAAGTTTTTACTGTCGTTGAATTATTGGCCCATCCTACAGACCTGACCTTAATGGCATCACTAATTGTAATCAAGGCTCAAAAGATTCTCTTAAAGTCAGAGGATTCAATGTGACTGCGGCCGATGAAAGCTAAGAAATTAAATGGAATCTACTGAGGCCCAATATTATAAACTGATCAAAGCACTTGTAGATTTGTCAAAGAAATAAACTGCATACTTGTGAAGACTGCAAAGCCTAATATCGCCTGTAACTATTTAAGGTGAAACCATGATTTAAGGCAAGGCTTCAGTTTTTAATTTGTCCAGTCTGGTTTCCCCAAATACTGTCTAGCCCAATGTTTCCTCTTTTTTAGTGAAGACAGATACATTTAGTGAGTCAGCCATACTCTCTGCCTTCAGGAGAAAATGTATCTTTCGGCTCTGAATTAGTCTTAACCTTCTCATTGTTTATACTTATAAATGATTTTCCTTTTAACAATAGTATCATGCACTCACTTTACCACTTGTATTTTCTTTCTCTGTTGTCCTCTGAGCCTTTTGCATTGGCCTGGCTTTTTTCTGATCATGAATCTATCATTTATCATAAATCTCATTTTTCTGCTTAATTTTTATCTCATCCATGGAATGCTAACATTGATAAAAGATTTGGAGTAAGAAATTTCTATGGTGCAAATTAGTCTGGTCGTCTTTACTTTCATATTTTATTAGCAGTAAAGTCTCTCACTATCACTATGAAGTTGATGTACCTTTCTGAAATCTGTCTGCAAATTTGCTCTTCATCTCCTCCCCACAAATTAATTCTATATTTGAAATCACAAGCATATATGCCCATCCAGCCCTGGAACGCTTTCTTTAAGAAATATTGCCACTCCCGTCTAGATTTGTCTTCTTTAACTTTGCTAAATGGATTGTGGCCAGGATTATCAAATCCTCAATATTGCCATTATACCAAAATCCCATGCAATTACATGTGCCTGAATTTCAACAACACTATTAGTCTACATTACATTCTCCTATTTTGGAATCAGGTATTATTTTAATGCTTTTTGTGTCTCACAGTCCTCTGTGCAGCTGCTTTCCTCTCTTTGTTTCATCCAGGGTATTCCCCTTGCTATATTAGATTAAACTCTTCTCATAGCCTGTTCCATGAGGACATTGGTCTCGGCCCTGTTAAGGTACAGCCTTCATGCACAACCTGAGCTGGCTCCAATGTCCTTAGAATCCAAAGCCCTCCCTCCTATGTCATTTTGCCAACAAGGTGCTGACCTGCCTTATCTTAGTCTTCCTATTCTCATCAGCTTGTGGAATGGAAGAATTACTACTTTTTGAGATTCTATCCTTTAACTTTCTCACTCTTGAAACTGCTGGTGGAACCAACTGTTGCCTCACAGCACCAGGGATCTGGGTTCAATTTCCAGCTTGGGTGACTGTCTATGTGGAGTTTGTATGTTCTCCTTGTGTCTGTGTGGGTTTCCTCCAGGTGCTCTAGTTTCCTCCCATAGTTAAAAGATGTGTGGGTTCGGTGGATTGGCTATACTAATTTGTCCCCTTAGTGTCGGGGGATTAGTTAGGATTAGCTAAGGATTTGCTAGGGTTATGGGATTGAGCCTGGATGGGATTGTGGTCGTTGCAGGCTTAGTAGGCTGAATGGCCTCCTTCTGCACTGTAAGATTCCATAACTTCAAATATTTTCCTACATCAGTCATTGTTTAGATAAGGGCCACAGCCTGTGGATATTAGCCTTTCCTCTGTAACAGTACGCTGCACCTTTTCAGTGGGAGCAAGGAAGCAACACACTATGTGAATTTCAGACAATCATTTCAAACAATGCCTGTCTATTCCCAGAGCTGCCTGTGCTCATTTGCCCCACAGTGTTCTAGAGATTGCTCTGGACTTTATTCCCTCATGGGGGGTGCTGAATGAATAGGAGCGCGTTCCAAATGGTGAGATATACTGTCAGGTGTGATAATGGAGCAGATTTAAAAATTGGAATCCTACTTTGATAATCTCAGTTAAAGATGTAATTAAAGCTGTTAATGACTCAACTGATCATTAAAATAAACTCTGAATGAAATAATACACCTTTAGAATAGGAATCACGCCATATGGGGAATTCACTTTCTCATGGGTAAACCTGTTCAAAAGTTATGGTTGAGCAGAGAGTTCCCAGCTAATGGATCACCAACTGCAGGGAGTGCTTGTATGAATGAGTGGACTAAGCATTCGGAGATCATTTGAGTTAGAGACCTTTTCTTAGTTGTTGAATGCTCTCCTCAGTGTTGGGTCTTGTTCCTGCCCATTTCCCAAGGGGATGAAATATTTGTGACAGATGTGATCTCAATGAGAGACACAGCCTCCAGTGGACAAGAAAGGAGAATGAGCAAAATGACAAGCAGAGAAAAAGGGAAAAGGGCAGAGCAGAAGGTATTGATGGTATATGAAGGAGACAGAGCAGTTTGAGAGCCTTAAGGATCAGGAGGCACTCAGAGCCCCTCAGCATACGCACAGAAGGTATTGTGCAGCACCTGGAGTCTGCAGGCAGAGATTAAGCAACCTGCAGTTATCAGAGACTCAATGAAGGAGAAGGTTCAGACTATTGAGAGCCACAGTCACATTACTCTATAACAATGCTCAAAGGAGATGATGCCTGTGGTTCTGAAGGTAACGAACACACTCAACCTCTTCATGACAGGTACTTTCCTGGCAGCCTCAGTGGTATAAGGCAGATGTCTTTGCACCACTGCATCAAGAGCTTCACTGATGCAATGTTCTGAAGGGTTTGATTTGATTAATGATTGTCACATCTATTAGCATACAGTGAAAAGTATTGTTTCTTGCTGTATAAAGCATACTGTACATGGAGAAGGAAATGAGGGAAGGTGCAGAATGTAGTGTTACAGTCATAGCTAGGGTGTAGGGAGAGATCAACTTAATATGAGGTAGTCCCATTCAAACGTTTGATGCAACAGGGAAGAAGTTACTCTCGAAACAGTTGATATGTGACCTCGGACTTTTGTATCTTTTTCCTGATGAAAGAAGGTGGAATAGGTCCAGGATGCATGCGGTCCTTGATTATGCTGACTGTTTTTCTGAGGTAAAGGGAAACGTAGACAGAATCAATGGATGGAGGCCGCTTTGCATGATGGACTGGGTTCCATTCACGATCCTTTATAGTTTCTTGCCTTGAGCAGAACTGGGACTATGCCAAGCTGTGATACAACAAGAAAGAATGCTTCCTATGGTGCATCTGTAAAATTTGCTGAGAGTTGTAACAGATATGCCAAATTTCCTTAGCCTCCTGAGAAAGTAGAGATGTTAATGGGCTTCCTTAACTACAGCGTCAATGTGGAGGGACCAAGACAGGTTGTTGGTGATCTGGACGCCTAAAAACTTGAAGCTCTTAACCATTTCCACTTTGTTCCCATTGATGTAGACAGGGCCATATTGTTCACTGAGCTTCCTGAAGCTCATGACTATCTTCTTCGTTTTACTGACATTGAAGGAGAGATTATTGTCATCACAACAGTTCAGCAGTTTCTCTATCTATTCTCCGACTCATCATTGCTTGAGATCTGACACACTCTGGCTATGTATTGTTGTACACACAATGCTTTTGGGTTTGGAATCCAGATTTTTGACCTAGCAACAGTTGAAGGAGCAGTGTATAGTCCTAATTCAAGATCTGTTGCTTTTGTCCTTATAAGTGGTAGTTTGACTGTCGGAGGATACGTGGTGAGTTGCTGCGGTACACTCACATTGTGTATCAGTGTTGGGGGAGTGAATGTTTAAGGTGGAATTGGATATTGGTTGAGTGGATTGTTTTGTATTGGATGGCATTTAGTTTCTTGAGTCTTGGAGACACACACATTCAGACAAGTGGAGAGTATTCCAGATCACAGAGTATTCTAACTCATGGCCTTGTAGATGATGGATGTTTTTTGGGGAGTCAGGTGAGTCATTCTTCACTGAATTCGCAGCATCTGACCATTTCTTGCAGGCACAGTATTTATATAACAGATCATTTAGCTTTCTGATCAATTATAACCCCAGGATGTTGATGGTACAGGATTTAGTAATGTTAATGCCATTCAATGTCAAGAGCAGATAATTAGATTCTCTTTTGTTGAAGATGGTAATTAACTAGTATTAGTGTGCCACTAATATCACTTGCCACTTAACAGCCCACGCATGAACATTGTCCAGGTCTTGTTGACTGCTTCAATATCCGAGGATTCATGAATGGTATTGAACACAGTGCGATCATTAGCAAACATTCTCAGCTATGATAACCTTAGAGGGAATAAGGGAAGGTCATTGATGAAGCAGCTGAAGATATGTTTCAAAAAGCGAACAAGCAAAGCATCAAGACTCCATTATACCAGTATGCACAAACAAAATCTGTGATATACAGTAAAGGCATTCATTTCAATTAAAATATCTTGAGTCCAACACAGGGTCCCTTCATTCTCACTTAGCTGTCTCTGTCTGCAGTACTTAAATGTAATGGCAGTCTGGCTGTTAGGGGATTTTGACCATGGCTGTAAACTGTGGCTTGTGACTTCTTGACTGGGGAGAGGCACAACCAGGTGATTCATCAAGTAAATAACTGGGCAGCTGATGCTGAGATTTCCACTATCTTGATGCCTCATGTGGTGGATTTACAATATGGGCTAAGTAAATGAGCCAAGTCATTCTAGTCTGCTACACTTTATATCTCTAACCCAATAACACGTACTTTCTGTGTACTTTTCATTATTATTTAGCAGTTTTACCATTAGCATGTCTGGATAATTGTCCACCTGAGTGTCTTAAAGAGGTCAAGAGGCTTGATTCTTGCTCTTTAATGTGTTAAACTCTAATTATCATTGATTGTATGGTTTAACCTCCCACTGTCTTGAATTCGCCCCACTGTTGATGAAAAGATGCATCATTTCTGCGTGGGTTAATTGGTGATTGGACTGTATAAAAAATAATAGTGCAGGAGTTTGAGAGTCTGACACCAGGCTCCACATTGCTTGTGTAGAATAGAACAAACTTGGAACATCAAAAAAAGTTGCTGGAAATCAAATTGGTATTAAAAATGAGATGTAATATTGATCATTTTGTAAAACACTGCTACTGGAGCACTGCATACATTAGATAAGTGGTGGCATGTTACAGATCACACCAAGTTTTGTGGCGGCATGCATTTTCACATTCATGTTGGAGCTGGTAGATTCTCCAACTTTCTTCCCATCACAAGACTGGTTATGCAGGAATTTTGTTGCTTGCCGTAGCCTTGTGTTGAAAAAATTTACAGGGTTGATACTCAACCTGTTTAGCTGCACCTTCTTTGTGATGAAATCATAGAGTGGGATTCAAACTTAAAGCTTCTCGTTCTGAGGCAGGGATGGTACCGACTGCACTAACAGACATCTGTACATCAATACCTACCGACAAAGGTTGAGGCTGGATATAGCTGACAATTCCTTCCAAGTATTTAAACAATGGAATTGTGTCTCCAATCAGAAAAATCATGTCCAGGTGCAGTTCAAGGGCATATGAAGGCCGAGGGAATCAGTTTATTGCTTTACAAAGTTGATTCTTTGGAAGATAGCCACTATGACACAGATCAACTGAGCAAAGTATGGATAATCCAGCATTGATTCTCACCATGAAGAAGAGCAGAACTGAATGATGAATGCCTGGCAATGAGCTATAGAGGTCAGAGGGTGGAAAACTTTGAACCGGCAATATATTACCTGATTTTTATTTCCAGTTAGTAAAATGTTAAAAAAAAATTAATGCCAAACCAATGTGTCATGTGATAGTCTCATAAAACCATCAAAAGGTTTGCAAAAGCATCCATTTGCTACCATTTCCCTGGCCATCCTGAAGAAAGACACGCAGCGTACTGAAGGCATTTCTGAAGGTGACATTCTTAAAGTTAACAGCAGCGCAAGTTTGCTTTGCTGCAGGACTAATGTTTTAATCAGTTTTTTTTAGTAAATGTTGTTGTATTTGGTGCTGTATTTATTTTTGGCCTCTTTTCTAAAAAATAATTATTTATTGCTGAGTACATCTCTCGCTTGTGTGTCATTGCAATTTGAGTGTTACAGCAACAATTCAAATAATCGGTCTTCTCCTCATTGAATCATAAAATCCTTATAGTGCAGAAGCAGGCCATTCAACCCATCGGGCCTATACAGACGACAATTCCACCCAGGCCCTATTCCCATAACCCCAACTATTTACTTTGCTAGTCCCCCTGACACTAAGGGGCAATGTAGCATGGCCAATCAATCTAACCCAATCTAATCTAATCAATCTAATTAATCTAATTAATCTAATCAATCTAATTTTGTGAGGTAATGCACTTTGGCAGGAACAATAAATGTGTAGAGTATAGGGCTAATGGTAGGGCTCTTAATAGTGATGAGGAACAGAAGGATCTTGGTGTATGTGTCAATAGATCCCTGAAAGTAGGCAGTCAAGTGGATAAAGTTGTTAAGAAGGCTTATGGAGTCTTAGCTTTTATTGGTAGGGGGATTGATTTTAGGAGCCGCAGCATCATGTTGCAGCTGTACAAAACTCTAGTGCGGCCGCACTTGGAGTATTGTGTGCAGTTCTGGTCCCCACATTATAAGAAAGATGTGGAGGCATTGGAGAGGTACAGAGGAGGTTTACCAGGATGTTGCCTGGTATGGAGGGCAGGTCCTATGAAGAGCGGTTGAAGGATTTGAGGTTGTTTTCGTTAGAAAGGAGGCGGCTAAGAGGGGATCTTATTGAAGCATATAAGATGATTAGAGGTTTAGATAGGTGGACAGTGATAGCCTTTTTCCTAGGATGGAGAAAGCTAGCACTAGGGGACACAGCTTTAAATTAAGGGGTATGAGTTATAGGACGGATATCAGAGGTAGGTTCTTTACTCAAAGAGTGATTAGGGAGTGAATGCCCTGCCTGCAGCTGTTGTAGATGCGCCAAGTTTGGTGGCGTTTAAGAGGTTAATTGATAAGTATATGGAAGAGAAGGGAATGGTTTCGTTTGGAGGGGCATTGCTTTTTATTTTGGTCGGCACAACATCGAAGGCCGAAGGGCCTGTTCTGTGCTGTAATGTTCTATGTTCTATGTTCTATGTTAACCCGCACATTGTTACATAGAACATAGAACATTACAGCACAGAACAGGCCCTTCGGCCTTCGATGTTGTGCCGACCAAAATAAAAAGCAATGCCCCTCCAACCTAAACCATTCCATTCTCTTCCATATACTTATCAATTAACCTCTTAAACGCCACCAAACTTGGCGCATCTACAACAGCTGCAGGCAGGGCATTCCACTCCCTAATCACTCTTTGAGTAAGAACCTACCTCTGATATCCGTCCTATAACTCATACCCCTTAATTTAAAGCTGTGTCCCCTCGTGCTAGCTTTCTCCATCCTAGGAAAAGGCTATCACTGTCCACCCTATCTAAACCTCTAATCATCTTATATCCTTCAATAAGATCCCCTCTTAGCCGCCTCCTTTCTAACGAAAACAACCTCAAATCCTTCAACCTCTCTTCATAGGACCTGCCCTCCATACCAGGCACATCCTGGTAAACCTCCTCTGTACCCTCTCCAATGCCTCCACATCTTTCTTATAATGTGGGGACCAGAACTGCACACACTACTCCAAGTGCGGCTGCACTAGAGTTTTGTACAGTTGCAACATGACGTTGCGGCTCCGAAATTCAATCCCCCTACCAATAAAAGCTAAGACTCCATATGCCTTCTTAACAACTTTATCCACTTGACTGCCTACTTTCAGGGATAAACTATTATAACTTTATTTCTTCCTTTTACTTGAAGAATGTTTGAATGGACCTATCTTGCGTTAAGTTGATCTTTCCCTACACCCTAGCTATGACTGCAACACTACATTCTACACTCTCTCATTTCCTTCTCTATGAACGGTATGCTTTGTCCGCATAGCATGCAAGAAACAATGCTTTTCACCGTATATTAATACATGTGACAGCAATATATCAAATCAAATCAGGGATGTGAACTATCTGAGGAAGGAGGTTTAGTCTCATCAGTCACTGTTCTGACCAGTTCTGATGAAGGATCATTGACCTGAAACTTAAATACGGTTTCTCCTTCCACAGATATTGTCAGACCTGCTGACTATTTCCAATGTTTTTCTGTTCTTATTACAGCTAATGCTGAAGTGAGCTCCCATATGTGCAAGAACAAAGGGATAGCATGTATGACAGCATTTTCCTTCACTACATAAACTTCCCAAGGGAAATAGTCACTGAATTGTGCTATCTCCTTGAGCCAGATCTTCATAGATTTCATGACAGGGTATTTCTCCTATCAAGATCATCATAACTTTTCATGCCGATAAATCCCTTTCAAGGAAAATACAGGAATTTATGTCAAACTTCATAATCAGCAGCTTATCAGTGTACAATGCAGATGTTAGATGGCTTGCTGAACAAGGAAAGCCTGTTCATCACTTTTCTTATGGAAAGAAATCTATACCACAAGAGAGTCCTGACGTTTTTTTGTGTGGAAAGCTTCCATTGAAGATACACACAGCATCCTTACAAAATCTCATGACATTCATGTGCTGAAAAGAGTTTAATGTGATCAATGTGCAATTTGTTTGTGACCATATACACAAAGTATTTCATTTAATTTTAACATATTTTTTATCATGAGAAATGGACATTATTGACAAGGCCAGCATTTGCTGCCATTCACTCATTGTCTTTGAATTAAGTGGCTAGGCCATCTCACAAGACAACTGAGAATCCATTCCTTCACTGTAGTAGTCACAAGTTGGCCAGAGCAGACAAGAATGGCAGATTTCTCTCTCTAATGGACAATGGTGAAACAGACGGGTTTTAAGTGTCCCTTACCGTGTTAAGAGTCACGATGCTTTTATTTTACACATAATTAGCATGTCATTATTACTTGAAGGAGCTGTAAAATCATTAAGATTGTTGCTTGTTGATTAAAGATATTTGTAGGTACTTTCAACTATACCTAATGACCCTTTGAGGTAGCACTGGAGACGATGAGAATCAGGGCAAAATTGCTCCATTGGTTGTAATCATACCTGGCGCAAAGGAAGATGGTTGTTGGAAGTCAATCATTTTCAGTCATAGGAAATCACTACTAGAGTTCCTCAGTGTAGTTTCTTAGAATCTTCAGTTGCTTCAATGGCTTTCCCTCCATCATAAGATCAAACTTGGGATGCTAGCTAATCATTGCACAATATTTAGCACCATTAACAACTCCTCAGATACTGAAGCAGTCCATGTCCATATGCAACAAGATGTAGGCAATATCTAGGCTTGGGGACTGATAAGTGGCAAGTAACAGTCTTACCACAATGACATTCAATGGCGTTACCATTGCTGAATCCTCCACTTTCAACATCCTGGGGGTTACCACTGGCCTGAAAATGCACTGGATTAGCCATATAAATATTGTGGCTGCAAGGGAAAATCAGAAGCTCAGAATTCTGCAGTGAGTAATTCGCATCTTCTCTCCTTAAAGCCCATCCACCACCTAAAATACACAAGTCAGGAGTGTGATAAAATAATCTCCATTTGTCTGGCTGGGTACAGCTCCAACAACTCTCAAAAAGTTTGGCACCATCCAGGACAAGGTAGCCCACTTTGTTAACACTCTGTTCAGCTCATTAATCCCTCCACCACTGATGCACAATGACAGCAGCATATACTATCTACAAAATGCACTGCAGCAACTCACAAGGACTCCTTTCTGATCCTCTTCCAAACCTGTGACCTCTATCAGCTAGAAAGAGAAGATCAACAGATGCAAGGGAACACCATCATCCTTAGTTATTGTCATTCCTTAACTGTCTGAGAATTCAGGAAAGACCATTTAGGATAGAGCTGAGGAGACATTTCTTCACCTGCAGAGTGATGAGCCTGTGGAACTCATTACCACAAGAAATAGTTGATGCAAAACATTGAATGCATTCAAGAGGCAGCTGAATATAGCACTTGTGGCAAATGAGGTCAAAGTCTATCAGGAGAAAGCAGCATTAGGCTATTAATTTGAAAAATCAGCCATGATGGTAATGAATGGTGGAGCAAGCTCGAAGGGCCAGATGACTCCCCCTTGCTCCTATCTTCTATGTTCCTCCGTTTCTATGTCATTGGGTCTAAATCTTGTAACTTCCTCCATTATAAAACTGTGGGCATCCTTACACTACATGGACTACAGTGATTCAATAAGAGGCAATCAGGGATGTCTTATAAATGCCCACATCCCATGAAAGAATGCAACAAAAAAAAGTCTGCCTCAGGAGTAAAAGGTCAGAGTTCTTATCCCTTCTCAAATCTTTATGTACCTGATACAAATCCAATCCAAAAGAAGAAATCCATCTTCACTGAATTTAGTAACAGCCTTTCAAATCACAGCTTTTGCCAAGCCAAGAAAAATCAGACTTAAAAAAATGTTGTTGGACTGCACAGTTATCACTATGCCTCACACTGCCAGGGACCCAGGTTCGGTTCCCAGCTGTGTCACTGTCTGTGTGGAGTTTGCACATTCTCTCGGTGTCTGTGTGGGTTTCTTCTGGGTGCTCCAGTTTCCTTTCATAGTCAAAGTGGATTAGGTGGATTTGCCACGTTAAGTTGCTCCTTAGTATCAGAGAAACTAGGTCAGATAAATGAATGGGGATATAAGGTTAGGGCCTGGCTGGAATTGTGGTCGGTGCAGACTCGATGGACCAAATGGCCTCCTTCTGCACTGTATTGCTTGCCTGATTCTATGGAATGAGAGCATTTCAGACAACTTGTTCAGCATTCCTAACTGTTCTTTATAAGGTGGCGTTGATCTACTTTCTGGAGCCAGTCCTGTGCACCTAGTGTCAGTGCACCCACAGATCTTTTTCTGCAGCAGGTTGCTACAACTGAGTGGCTTTCTGCGTTATTTCAAAGTACACTTAAAATTCAACCATATTGCCATGTAGCTGGAACCACAGACCAGCCATTCCACCCCGATAAAACATTTGTGTGTGTTTTTAATGACAATTTGCAATTTCATGATCATTATTGATGACTCTGGCTTTTTTTTCTTGAATTATTAACTGAATTTAAATCCCCCCCCCAGCTGCTTGTGGTAAGATTTGAATTTGTGTCTCAGGAACATTAAGGCTGGGCCTCTGGATTACTAATCCACTATATTACTATCCCTATAAAAGCAATTAGCTCAAGCAAGCAAAACTTCAAAACTCCTTTAACCTTTCAATAATGATTGCAATAAGCTTGTTTTTTATAAAGTTTATTTATTAGTCACAAGTAAGGCTTACATTAACACTGCAATGAAGTTACAATGAAATTTCCTGAGTCACCACACACCAGCATCTGTTTGGGTCAATGCACTTGACCAGCATGTCTTTCAGATTGTGGGATGAAACTGGGGCACCCAAAGGAAAACAACACAGACACAGGGAGAACGTAGAAACTCCACACAGACAGTGACCCAAACCAAGAATTGAACCCAGGTCCCTGCGCGCTGTGAAGCAGCAGAGCTTATCATTGTGTCACTCCTGCTAAATATCACTCATGTTGTAGCAGCGTTCAAAATTCCCAGCAAGAAACTTGAGAGTTTCTCTGTCAGCTAATTTGAATACATTTCAATAAATTTCACCCTTAAGTCATTAAATGCTTAAGAAATTTCCATGTGGCAGTAGATATGTAAAGAAAACTCCCACTAAAAATAGCTAATAATGTGTCAATTAACTTTGAAGAGAGGATGGTTAACTGCTCATTGGAAGTAATTTAAAGTTACAGGATTAAGAATGAGAAAGATTATTAATATTTCACAGACCACTGCTTTTCAAATCCTAGTGATTTCAGGAAGGTCATATGAGGAATGTCACAGTACAAGCTTTAACAATGTATTTTGATGAATTAGATTCTTATCACACACTCTCTTCCACCTTCTGCCGTCGAGAAAAAAATACAGAACTTTGAGGTCATATACCAACTGACTCAAGAACAGCTTCTTCCCTGCTGTTATCAGACTTTTGAATGGACCTACCTGATACTAAGCTGATCTTTCTCCACTGCCTAGCTATGACTATAGCACTATATTCTGCACCCTCTCCTTTCCTTCTCTGCTATGAACTCTATGAATTCTATGCTTTGTCTTCTTGGTACGCAAGAAACAATACTCTTCACTGTACACCAATAAATGTGACAATAATAAGTCAATTCAAAAAATCAAATTATATTAGCCCATGGGTGTCAGAGCAGTGCTTTGATGATTTCACTTCAGACTCCCCGTGCAAGACTTCTTGAGAAGGTGAGAGGGCATGGGATCCAAGGGGCTTTGGTCTTGTGGATCCAGAACTGGCTTGCTTGCAGAAGGCAGAGAGTGGTTGTGGATGGGTCTTTTTCTGCTTGGAGGTCAGTCACCAGTGGAGTGCCCCAGGGATCTGTTATAGGACCCTTGCTGTTTATCATTTTCATAAATGACCTGGATGAGGAAGTGGAGGGATGGGTTAGTAAGTTCACCGACAATACGAAAGTTGGTGATGTTGTGGATAGTCTGGAGGGATGTCAGAAGTTGCAGTGAGACACAAATAGGATACAAGACTGGGCGGAGAAGTGGCAGATGGACTTCAACACGGTTAAATGTGTGGTTGTCCATTTTGGCAGGACCAATGGGATGAAGGAATATAATATCAAGGGTAGGACTCTTAGAAGCGTTGAGGAGCAGAAGGATTTTGGGGCCCGAGTCAATAGGACTCTTAAATCGGCCTCGCAGCGGAGGATGCAGTCAAGAAGCGTATGATATACTGGCCTTCATTAATCGAGGGTTTGAGTTTAGGAGTCGGGAAGTAAGATCCTTGTCAGACCCCACTTGGAGTACTGTGTGCAATTCTGGTTGCCTCACTACAAGAAGGGTGTGGAAGCTGTTGAGAGGATGCAAAGGAGATTTACAAGGATGTTGCTGGATTGGGAGACATGCTTAATGAAAATTGGTTGAGGGAGCTAGGTCTCTTCTCCCTGGAGAGACAAAGGTTGAAAGGCGACCTGATAGAGGATTATAAGATGTTGAGAGGAATAGATAGAGTGGATTCTCGGACGCTATTTTCCAGGGCTGAAATGGTCGTTATGAGAGGACATAGGTTTAAGATGCTGGGAGACAAGTGCAGAGGACATGTTGAGAGTTAAGCTTTTCACTCAGAGGGTGGTGAGTGAACGGAATTGGTTGTTGTCAGTGGTGGTAGAGGCGAACTTGCTGGGGTCTTTTAAGAGACTTCTGGATGAGTACATGGGATTTAATGGAATTGGGAGTCACAGATATTTCTATGGCCTGGTAGGTACTGATATGATCGACACAACTTGTGGGCCTAAGGGTCTGCTTGTGCTGTAGTTCAGGCTGTTCTATCAGCCTGTAAAAAGCCAATTTTCTACCCCTGAGTGACTTTCAATGATTGCTTGCAGAAAAGCACGGAGGTGGAGTATTTGATTGGCTTTCAGTTATGGGATCTGATTTTTGCTAATAACAGCCATTGGGTGGTCAATGTGTCATGTGGCCTGGTTGCCCACCTGGTGAAGAGTTTTCATAGAACATAGAACATAGAACATTACAGCGCAGAACAGGCCCTTCGGCCCTCGATGTTGCACTGACCAATTAGGAACAAG
Organism: Sphyrna mokarran; assembly: GCA_024679065.1. Classification (NCBI taxonomy): domain Eukaryota; kingdom Metazoa; phylum Chordata; class Chondrichthyes; order Carcharhiniformes; family Carcharhinidae; genus Sphyrna; species Sphyrna mokarran. Next base: position 34,228,080 of record JAGIQG010000001.1, read on the forward strand.
CAGTGACCCTCTAACCTAAACCATTCCCTTTTCATCCATAAATTTATCTACTAACCTCTTAAACGCCACCAAACTTGGCGCATCTACAACTGACGCAGGCAAGGCATTCCATACCCTTACCACCCTCTGGGTAAAGAACCTACCTCTGACATCTGTCCTAAAACCACCACCCCTTAATTTAAAGCTATGTCCCCTCGTGCTAGCTTTCTCCATCCTAGGAAAAAGGCTATCACTGTCCACCCTATCTAAACCTCTAATCATCTTATATGTTTCAATAAGGTCTCCTCTTAGCCGCCTTCTTTCTAACGAAAACAACCTCAAATCCCTCAGCCTCTCTTCATAAGACCTGCCCTCCATACCAGGCAACATCCTGGTAAACCTCCTCTGTACCCTCTCCAATGCCTCCACATCTTTCTTATAATGCGGGGACCAGAACTGCACACAATACTCCAAGTGCGGCCGCACTAGAGTTTTGTACAGTTGCAACATGACGTTGCGGCTCCGAAATTCAATCCCCCTACCAATAAAAGCTAAGACTCGTATGCCTTCTTAACAACCTTATCGACTTGATTGCCAACTTTCAGGGATCTATGCACACATACACCAAGATCCCTCTGTTCATCAACACTATTAAGAGTCCTACCATTAGCCCTATACTCTACACATTTGTTATTCCTGCCAAAGTGAATTACCTCACACTTTTCCACATTAAACTCCATTTGCCACCTCTCGGCCCAGCTCTGCAACTTGTCAAGTCTCTCTGCAAACTATAACACCCCTCTTCACTATCTACCACTCCACCGACTTTAGTGTCATCTGCAAATTTACTAATCCATCCTTCAATACCCTCATCCAGATCATTTATAAAAATTACAAACAGCAGGGGCCCCAAAACAGACCCCTGAGGTACACCACTTGTAACCGAACTCCACGATGAATATCTCCCATCAACCACCACCCTCTGTCTTCTATCTGCTAGCCAATTCCTAATCCAATTAGCTAAATCACCCTCAATCCCATACATCTGCATTTTCTGCAGAAGCCTTCCATGGGCCACCTTATCGAACGCCTTACTAAAGTCCATATATACCACATCAACTGCCTTACCCCCATCCACCTCTTTGGTCACTTTTTCAAAAAACTCAATAAGGTTAGTAAGGCACGACCTACCCTTCACAAAACCATGCTGCTCGGAATTCATTTACATTCTATTGACACACTGCCTGCAATATCCTGTACGAATGGGTAACTGGCCACTTAGGAGGTGGGATATCCAGCAGGTGAGACACGCATATAGGGTGGAAACATCCCAGTGAGGTTGAATGAGGAAGGGGAAGGAATTTTGACATGGATCAATGGTCCAAATTGTTCCAAGGGATCTTCCCAAAGATAGATCGGCAATGGCTAACAATCCCAGGCAGTTGCTGTAGCCAATTTGAATAATTAATAATTTGTGGACTTACTGGGAATGCACAAGGGTTTTCTCAGTGGCTGTTGAATTCCAGCTGAGGCCCAAAGCTGGCAGATGCCTGGACAGATCTTGTTGGCCTGAAGATTACCTATTATACTCAGCACCTCCCTCCCCAACACCTGGGCCACAACTATCAGTATGCTGTAACTGGGCACTGGTCATCATCTGGAGTGGCCATCATTTATTTCAATAAAGTGATATTGAATACCTGCCCAGACAATGTCCAAGATGGAGGTTCTCATCCAATAGTGGTAGTGCCCACCACTGCCAGTGTAGCTGCCACCCTGCTCAGGTTGTGGGCCTTCTGAATGGGTCTGCTACCTCAGGAACCTGTCTGTATCCTGCACTGGATAGTGGACACAGTAAGAAGTCTCACAACACCAAGTTAAAGTCTAACAGGTTTATTGGTAGCAAACGTCACTAGCTTTCAGGGCTCTGCTTTTTTATTAGGTGAATGGAGAAGGGCTTTCCAGTAGTGCTCTGTGTGAGATGTGATTTATACACACTATGCAATTGCATAGTGGAATTGTGGAGCAATTGAAGAGCAAGAAGATTGACTATGCACCGGTCAGTATGAAAGAGAACAAAAGCTCAGAGAGAGGGTGTAGTGTCTGTCAATGTCTAGAATATTATACTAATGGTTTCTCAGTTTCTCTGCATTACGCCTTGCAACATTCTACTTTCCTCTTATCCTCCTTCTCCTCACTGCTTTTGCTTCTTTACTTCCTGAAACAGTTATTCAGGCTTATTACTTGCATGCTTCACACCACTATTTTGCTGGAATGGAGATAGACAACATTTTCTTCCTATCTAGTTATCACTCAGATGCATTTTATGTCTCTGCAAGCAGCTTCTACAGTTCACACCTTCTTCTGAATCACGACACTGCCTCCCCAACTTGCTATTGCTCTATCTCGGGATGCACAGAGTTTGGGAAACTTTATCAACTACCTGCACAAAGACTAGACGCTAACCCAGTCATTCCTACTTTACTCAAAACAAAGGCTTTATACTAACTACAGAAGTGACATGGATGGAATAGGGAAATCATCTGAGCCTTCATTTCAATGGGCAGTACCGCTTTGGATATCCCCCATTAGAGAATGCAATGTCACATGCAGCAATATGTTTCTCCAGGATTTCCCAGAACCCTATTGATCTCTCAAGAGTACTAATCAAACTGCTGAGAATTGTGTTGAAGAGTTGAACCACAAAAAAAGAATGTTTTTGCACAGTAGATACAGATATACAAAAAGCTAATTTCTAGAAGTATTTTACGTTTGTTATATGCATACATTTATTATAATTAGGAAATTTTCTGATAAGAAAGGTAATTAAGTCTCATCTTTTTGTCAATTTTAATGGGAGGAGTGATGCTGGAAAGCTGGATTCTCATATCAGACACACACACACACACACACAACTCTGCCTCTTACATGCAGCTCTCTTAGGCACCTCTACCTAATGTACACCTCACTTTCACACACAAACACACACACTCAACCTTGACTTAGTAAGATAGAGGGTTATAGATAAACCTAGTAGGTAGGGATATGTTTGGCGCAACTTGTGGGCCGAAAAGCCCATTAGTGCTATAGATTTTCTTTGTTCTAACCCTCTCTATCACATGCCAGTGATTTCTGTTCATCCTATACCTATACCTTTCCCTGTTTTTCCCTTGTCAATCTGTCACACCTGCTCAAGGTCCACTTCTTCACTCTTGCTCTGATCCTGTTTCCCCACTCCCACCAAAATCCTGTTTCCCCACTCCCACCAAAATCCTGTTTCCCCACTCCCGCTCCGATCCCACTTCCCCACTCTTGTTCTGATCTCGCTTCCCCACTGCCGCTCCAATCCTGCTTCTCTACTCTGAATCCGATCCCACTCTTTCCATCGCTCCCATTCCCATCCAACTCTTCCCATCACTCCCGCTCTGATCCCACTCTTCCCATCACTCCCGCTCCGATCCCACTCTTCCCATCACTCCCGCTCCGATCCCACTCTTCCCATCACTCCCGCTCCGATCCCACTCTTCCTATCACTCCCTCTCCGATCCCACTCTTCCTATCACTCCCTCTCCGATCCCACTCTTCCTGTCACTCCCGCTCTGATCCCACTCTTCCTATCACTCCCGCTCTGATCCCACTCTTCCCATCACTCCCGCTCCGATCCCACTCTTCCCATCACTCCTGCTCCGATCCCACTCTTCCTATCACTCCCTCTCCGATCCCACTCTTCCTATCACTCCCGCTCTGATCCCACTCTTCCTATCAGTCCCTGTCCAATCACTGTTCCTGTCATTCCTGCTGTCCACGCTATCCCTGATTTGGAAATTTAAGTTTCATGCAATTTCCAGCTCGTCCAAATCAGAGGCTGGATTCTAGACCAGCCAGTCTCCAATTGGACAAGCGTTATTTCAGATGTTATAAATCAGCCTGGTGTGGATTCAGTAGAATCCAGTTTAGGGAACCCTGATTTAGTCTATTTCCACTTCTTTTTCCTTTCCTCAATCACACACAGAGGCAATGTGGAAACCTGCTGCTGTGTTGTGCTCATTGCAACAGCTGACCCATGTCCCTGTCCCCTTTTCCTGCTTTACTTGATGACTTAGACACACGTATGGAGGGATTGTTTCCCTCACTCCAGTGAAAATAGCCACTCATCAACACAAGTCTTGGAAGCTTAGGTGAAATGGATAATGTGGCACAGTGGTTAGCACTGCTGCCTCAGAGTGTCAAGGACCTAGGTTCAATTCCTGGCTTGGGTTACTAACTGTGCACAGTCTGCACATTCTTCCATATCAGTGTGAGTTTCCTATGGGTGCTCCTTCCATAGTCTGAAAGACGTGCTTGTTAGGTGCATTGGCTGTGTTAAATTCTTCATCACTGTACCCAAACTGGTGCCAGAGTGTGGCAACTAGGGGATTTTCACAGTAACTTCATTGCAAGGCTAATGTAAGTGACAATAATAAATAAATGAATAGTGAGTGAGAGTGATCTGCATAGGGTGATTCAGAGCACAGACCTGTACTGTAGGGAGACACAAGCTATGCAGAAACTTGAACCTTTACTGCCTTCTGGAACTGCTGCAGTCCCTGTGGTGTCAGGATACAAGCAGCCACTAATTTTTGTCAATTTTGTATTTTGAATTTTATTTCTACTGTAGTTTTAACATTTAAAGTGAGCATGAGCAGATGCTAGTGAGGAGAAAAACATAGATGATGGCTCATCAGAGAGCAAGTTCAGGTCCTAGCTCTGCTGAAGTGGAAAGAAATGCAGTTCCCAAGTGTGCAGCCTTAAATAACACAACCATTTGAGGTGTTAGACTCACTGCCTAAAAGTTGTCACACAATGCTTGTAGAGAAGATGGACTTGGCTTCCAGTCCATGTGTGGCATGGACATGCTGTAGTCTGTCATGGTTCATAAGATCCTCACTACACTGCAGCTAGGATCTCTTTCCAAGAGTCCCTAGCATTGAGAATGAAGGACTTTAGGGATGTTTATATGGGCACCATGTGGTCTTCGCCATGGATGAACAGGTTGGGCGATTCCACATCATGGAAACATCATTCACATCAAAACTCCCCTGCAGCCTGTTCGGCTGCAGATCAGTCTGACTGATAAGCCACAGCTCCAAGCCAGAGACAGTGTGCGATGGGAGAGACACAGGGTCTCACTCTCAGGACGACAGCACATGTACACCCTCAGCAACCCTTCAACACTGTCCATACTGACACCAGAGAGTGAGCCAGACTGCCTCAGAATCACCTGCGATACTACAACGTTCTTGTAGACTGGAGCAGTCAAAGGTTATACAGGTTATAAATGCTTCAAAAAATTCCAGCAGAAGTGAGATCAGCATTCCACCAGCTTTGCTAAAGCCACTGGGAATGCGTTTGGTTGAAATAAGAAAGGTACTGTGCGTTGACATTTGAATGAGAAATTATTCAAAGCAATTATTGTGCTTGGCATTAAATCAATCACCTTTATTACATTTAGCACTTTGGTCTGCAGTTTCTTTTCACAGCAGCCAACAATTGTCAGTATGTCACAGATATAGAAATTGTCTGAATGGTTTCTGTGTTCCTAAATTGAAGATTAAGTGAGTACGAAAGAAGATAACAAGGGCTGTTAATGCACAGGGACTTGGTGTAATTTTCCAGGAGAGAAAAATGAGCAGGCCTCACATGTAATTCCTGGCATCTCTGATGACAGGGTTCTCTGCTGCTTTCTGTTGTCTGCTTCTTCTTCACCTTCAGCTGACTCTTTCTCACCAGAGGATTTCTGCGGCTGCTCTGCCTCGTCCACATGCAGTGATTAGGCTGCCATCATGGATTGCCATGTTACCCAACATGGATTATACCTCAAGGACACAGGATATTTTCAATAGGTGTACTGTAGGGAGCCATAGGCCTATGACGTAACTTGAACCTTTACACTGGAGGAGGCGGCACAGTGGCTAGAAGTGCAGCCTCAAAGCACCAGGGACTCAGGTTTGATTTCCGACTTAAGCTACTGTCAGTGCAGAGTTTGCACGTTTTCCCCGTGTTTGCATGGATTTCTGTTGGGTGCTCCAGTTTTCTCCCACAGTCCAAAGGTGTGCAGGTTAGGTGGATTGGCTATTGCAAAGACTAATTTATCTTGTGATTCCTGCATCAAGAACTGACAAGAACTGAGATTTGATTTGGGGGAAGGCAGTGTAACAGGCCTGAGACTACCAGAGACTGGAATGAAGTCAAAAACCCAGTTTAAAGAGACGTTGTCTCAGATACCCAGGGCTTCTGCTGGATGGAATAGCTGTTCATAGACAGTGGGAAGAAGGGCAGAAATGGAATGACTGACTGGACAGCCCATCCATTGGGGTTACTGAGCAACTTGGTAATGGAAGCAGTGAGGGAGGACAGTAGCATATGTACCAATGTTGGGGGAGCCAGTATGGAACAGGCCTAATTGGGGTTTATTGTTTCTGTTTAAACAAATATATGTCCGCTTTTTTCCCTGATGTAGACAAAGTGTTTTCTCCGCTCAGTAATGTTATTTTTATTCTTTTTTATGTACATTGGGCAGGATTTTCCACACCAGTGGGATCTTCCCATTCCCCGACAGCACACCTCTGCCATGGGTTTCCCAACAGCAAGGGGTGTGTTCAATGGGAAGCTCTGCTGATGATGGCAAGATCAGAAGTTCCCACTATTGATCAATGGCAGGCCACTCTTTATGCAGAAAAATCCTGCCCTTTATTCCTCTTCGATATTCTTTTTGTATATATTGTCATTATAATTGACAGATTATGATAATCATTATTTAATAAAGTTGTTTTAACACTACTTTTCATAGTTACTCATTCCTATTACATTCAGAGTATGACTTTAAAGCTAAGAGGGACTCGGAAAAGAATGCTGACAACTGCTTACAGTGGTGCAGGTACACTGATAGTACTGTTAGAGAGGGAGTTGCAGGATTTTTACCCAGTGAAAGCTGGTAAAAGAGGCAGGTTGATATAGTTCCTAGTCAGGATAGTTAGTGACTTCTGCTCGGTGATGTTCCTGGTGATCTCTGGAGTGTAATTCACCACTGGCCGTGTTGAACATTGTGGAATATTTCCATTTAATTTTTCATACAATTTGACTGCTAAATTTATTTAGAAATAAAAAACATGGCTTTCTTTAAAATTCAGTTCTGCTTGTAGTCCTGTAAGCTCTCATAATAGTGTTTCGTTTGTAAAAATATCAGATATCTGCATCATAGTCAGCTACTACAGATTACTCATGGGAAAAGACACAAGATTTTGACAGTGAAAGAAAGCCGTATGTGGGTAGAGTTGGGGTATTGTGGCCCTTGTGCCAAAGCAGCCTTCCTCTAAAAGTTTGAAGAAGAGCAATAATGAGCATTGACTGAATATTGAAAATATCAACCATGACTGAATGGCGGAGCAGGCTCGATGGGGCAAGTGGCCTAATTCTGCTACTATGTCTTGTGGTCTTATGTCTGGTGTAGGAGAAAGGCCTCATGGTGACTGCCAATAAGTGTGACACAAGTTTGTACTTTCTTTTATTGCAATCACAGGCCAGATGCAGGGACGTTGTGAGGCAACAGCACTGGGCTTTCACCTTTGCTGATGAACAAAGAATGGACACTTGGGTACGATACCAACAGAACTCACTGCTTCCAGGAGAAGAATGGGAGGAATGACTTCTAAAAACTTAAAATAATTGGTTTGAAAATATTTAACAGTGATTCAGTTAAGACAAGTACTAAAATGCTGGATAAGTAAAGTTAACTCATGCGTGAATATTTGATAGAATAGACAGCTGTACTTAGTAGCAGGTAATCAGTCGGGAATAAAATAAGCAGTCCAATCCAACAATTGCCACAATAGAAGTTTTTGTATCCCTAACAAGTTAACATAAATCAATTTCAATTCAAACATTTATAACAGGAATTATTTATCAAAAATACAAACTTTTTAAAATAAGTCATATTAGATGTGAAAAATTAAAAGCGTATCTTGCAAATCTTCAGCATATTTGGATGGAATGTAATTCACCACTGGCCTTGTTGAACATTGTGGAATATTTCCATTTAATTTTTCATACAATTTGACCGCTAAATTTATTTAGAAATAAAAAACATGGCTTTCTTTAAAGTTCAGTTCTGCTTGTAGTCCTGTAAGCTCTCATAATAGTGTTTCGTTTGTAAAAATATCAGATATCTGCATCATAGTCAGTTACTACAGATTACTCATGGGAAAAGACACAAGATTTTGACAGTGAAAGAAAGCAGCTGTTGGAAAAGCCTTGGTTTCATACAACAGATGAAAGAACTAACTCAAGGTTCAATTTGTATTAAATGTCCTGTTTTGTCGCAGATTGGGGTAGGGGAGGGTTTTGTGAATGGTCAAGTGACATGCCACTAAACGAGTGTATTTATTTATACAGCTTACCCGATATTATGTGACTTACGTTAAAACCTGAGTAAAGGCTAAATGCTCCCACATGTTGGAACAAATCCTGAACAAGTATAATTTTACACATTTAATGTCTACTTGAAATGAAGCAAGGGTGAGAAAGCCATTGCAAAGGGAGGCCAGAAGAGAAAAAAAAATCCCTTCTTGGAGTTCATTCCCTGTAATTGTTTGTTCTTTCCATATTAAATACTGTTAACACAAAAGATTAATCGATCTTTGCCTTTCAGTTGCTGACTGATCAACTCTGTATTTTCAACCTTCTCTGTTTTCCATTTCACCTTCACAGCTCCACTTTCTTTTATAGACTTCACACCATAATCTTTTGATAAAGCAACAAATCCACTAGGATTGACTCAGCATTAAGGAAACTCAAACCGCCTGCATGGCGCTTTTGCATATTTCAATAGGACAGTTTTTTAAAGTAAAAGTTTTAAAGTTTATTTATTCACGTCACAAGTAGGCACAGCTTTACACTGTAATGAAGTTACTGTGAAAATCTCCTGGTCGGGTACACTGAGGAAGGATTTAGCATGGCCATTGCACCTAACCAGCACATGTTTTGGATTGTGGGAGGAAACTGGGGCACCTGAGGAAACACACACAGACACGGAGAGAATGTGCAAACTCCATACAGACAGTGACCCAAGCTGGGAATCAAAAGTGAGTCCCTGGTGTTGTGAGGCAGCAATGCTAACCACTGTGCCATTGTGCTGTGTACTGAAAGACTAATATTAACATTCTCTTGAATAATCAGCTGTTGCACTGGCTGTTTCTATAGGAAAAATACAGAACAGTGGGAAATAATGATATTTATAAGAAAATAAACCATCTGAGCAACTGTTTTATTCATCAAAAAAAACAGTGAACACGAGGCCTGATAAGACCAGAAACATTTGAGTGTCAGTATGTCAATAAGTATGTACTGACGAATGGACAAATCTTTTTCACCCTTGTTTTCCTCTTTACCAAAGAACTAGCTGGACTTTTACTTCCCAACTTGACTCCAGATTTAAAAGATGCCTCAATCTGCTGAACTGTCTTGTGTTAACCACTTCAAATCAGACTTAAGTTTCCTTCCCAACTCTTGATTAGAGGTTACCCACAGACTACTAAGTGAATTAAATTGGCGTATCTTGCCAAACCATTAAAGAAAACGGGATAATGATTCATTAACTGATAACTTTGCACTTCCAAAATCACAATCCAGTGCAAACATTGAGTGTACACAAGGAATTAACAGATGTGAAGTACTCAGGTTTTTCTATCAGTTGGGATAATATGTAATATATAGTAAGATTTACTTAAAATAAAAGTTGCCGTGGCATTTTAGTAGATTACTGAGAAGCATTAATGAAAAAAGGATATGAATTGTCAACGTTACAATTTTAGCATTAATCAGAGCCTGTATTTATTATGATTAATGTAGCTATCTTAAGCTTTTATCTTAGATAACTAATAAGTTTACAGCATCAGTTTAGACAGTTTATTTCTTTAAGTACGATGTGTGAAGTTCTAGAGTTTCTTTGAACTTTTGCTTGTGAATTGTGCAGCTAAGTCTATCTCTCCCTTTCTTGGAACACTTTCTGGTATGTTGAATCAAGACTAAGTGAAATTTCTGAGTCCATTTTGGACTTCTCCTTCCAAGAAAGGCCATCGTATGCACCAAGGACAATTGTAACCAAAGTTTTCTCTCAATCTTTCCAATCTCAGACTGTCAGACATGCAATTGAACTTTACAGTTAGTTCTGTATCTGGCTTTTCTGACATTTTTCTGTCCTCAATACATTGTAACTAAAACAACGCAAAGATTTTGTTTTTGTTATATTTCCTAGGTAACAGTTCTTACAGAGAAAGAAACAAGCAAATGATTATTTTCTGAGCAGAGTTTCGAAAAATTAACAAAGGCAAAGTGGGACTATTATGACTAATTTTAACCACAGACTACATAGATAGCCTGCTACCACTAACAGAAAAAGAAAAACTAACTAACCTTAGTGATGACATCCAAATTGTATGGGGAATACGGATCTCTTTTCAAACAACTTCAATCATAAGCTAAGTGACTTCAAGGACTTTGAACCAACTGAAACATTGATTTCTAGGAAAACCAGCTGCACCTTACAAGCCACCCCCCAACTTTACCTTCTGGCCCCATCTTTAACAAAGGATCCCAATTAAGGATGAGAGAACATGACATGTTTATGATTCACTAAGTGTTTCTTCATTAAACTTGAGCCATTCTTAACAGCTTTATGACTCAAACAAGCCATGCTTTATGTTTACATGATTCGGCACGGTGCAATTAACTAAGAAACTTTACAGCTTAATTGCTTAAGAGCCTGTGTTTCAATGGAGCCGATGTTGACTAGTCACTTCCTAGCTTATCATTTCGACAGCTGAATGGATAGCTTTTGAGTTAACAGCTCCATTATAAGTGTAAGGTAGGCACTTTACTGAAAATTGCCCCAAAAAATCTCGAAGGCAGTTTACAGAATGCTATTCCTATAGTTGAAGAGTCAAACTAGCAATCTCCCTGATTAATGTTGGTTATAATTATTTCACATATCTTTCATTGTAAGTGTACCTCATGCACTGGAAGTAAAATACAATGCCATTGGTTTTAGCCTTTGAAATTTATGTCTATCATGTTAACATTTTATTGTGGCGAATTGCATTACAATATTAGTATACAATCACATTAAAGTAACATCTTTTTCAACCTACCTTGCATTAAGTTGATCTTTCTCTACACCTAAGCTATGATTGTAATACTACATTCTGCATTCCCTTGTTTCCTTTTCTATGAACAATATGTTTTGTCTGTATAGTGCACGAAACAATACTTTTCTCTGTATGCCAAACATGTGACAATAATAAATCAAATCAAAATCAAAAGAATTATGAGCAAATCTTAGAATTGCAGAATGAAGGACTTCCCCTGATTCACATTGACTCCAGTTTTGTTAATACTCCTTAATGCCAGATTCGATCAAATTCTCCGTTGATGTCAAGGAAGGACACTTCAGTTGCAATTGTCCAGTAAATTTGAGATCCTCTCAGCTTGTTTGGGTGACTCTGGAGCTGCAAGGTGAATAAGTAAACTGGCAATGGAAGCCATTCAAATGGGGGTAGGGAGAGAAAAAGGAACCTGGTGGCAGTTGGGGACTACGTGGTGAAGGGGATTGATTCCGTTCTCTACAACAAAGAGTGAGACTGCAGATAGCCATGTTGCCTGCCTGGTGCCAGGTTCCAAGACATCTGCTCAAAGAAGTTACAGTGAAAGAGGGAAGATCCAGTTGTCATATTACATTTAGATACCAATGACATGGGTGGAACATGGAAAGAAATACTACAGAGAGAGTAAGAGGAACCAGACGCTAAGTTAAGAAGCAGAGCTTCAGAGGTTAGAATTTTTAACCTAAGCCACATGCAAATTGACACAGAGTAATAAAATTAGAGAGATGAATACATGACTCAAAGAGTAGTGAGGGAAAAGTGGATCCAGTTTGTGAGACACTAGCAATAATACTGGGGAAAGTGTGATCTGTGCTATTGGGACAGTCTACACCTGAATCATGCTGAAACCAGTGTTTTTGTGAAGCGCATTACTAGGGAAGCAGAGAGAGTTTTAAATTTAATAATAGAGGCAAGGGATCAAATCTGAGCAGATGTTGTATGTCAAAGAGTAGAGTCAGAGGAAGAGAAAAAGGTATTAATATGGGAAATGATAAACAGACCATGGTTGGTTGGGGCAGATAGTACAAATCTAATAGTAAATCAACAAATAAGACTAGCAGCTATAAAAGTAATAAAAGGATAACACCTACAGTTCTGTATCTAAACATATGTAGCATTTGGAACAAAACAAATGAACTGATGGTGCAAATTGAGATTAATAAATATGATCTACTAGCTATGACAGAGATGGGGCTGCAAGATGGCATAGATTGGGACCTAAATATTGAAGTGTGTGTGACTTTTAGGAAGGATAGAGAGGGATGACCTAACTTCTGGAAACCAGGATATAGAAGTGGTTTCAGGTAGAGATGAAGAATGCTGTACAGGCCTCCTAATAGTAATCAAATAATAGGACGGAGCATTAAAAAAGAATTGCAAGAACTTGTCAAAAAGGTACAGGGTAGTGGGGAGGGCCTGTGTGGGATGTTCTTTTATGGATTCAGGGCAGAACCGATGGGCCAAATGGCCTCTTTTGCACTGTAGAAATTCTATGATTGTTAGAGATCTAGCATGCAAGGTAGGTTGAGTTTAGAACATTTAATGGGTTATCATTTGCAACGCTGAGGCTTCACTTGGCTCCATAGATTGGACAGTCCTGTGGACACTAATTCCACACAGAAGATAACCTACTAAACCAGGAGAAAGAACAAAAACCTCCATCTGCTCTGTGAAAAGCTGAATGTTGCAGGAAAAGGGAGAATGTAGGCTGGAGTTTCTGCGTGTTTCCTTATGAAGACAGCCACTGTGGACCTGTTTCCGGGAGTTGTAAACTTGTGAAAACTAAATAGCGACAGAAAAACCACGCAGAATGCTTTGGCTGCAGATTCAAACATAATTCACAGGACCTGGAAAACTTTTAAGATTTTTAGTTCAGCTCTCACATTACATCCTGTTCTGGATCGAAATTGAAGCTAAAAATTAAGTCTGCCAGGCCAATCAGCCTGCCCACTAAATGCAAAAACAAAATTGCATTCCATTGGTTCCTTAATGGGCAAAACCTTTCTGCTTGATTGTTAGCGAGCGTGCTTCCATGCAGACCTGTCCACCAAATTATAGCTCAAATGCATGACAGCTCCGGGGATGCACACCCAATATCTCCATGCATGATTTCATGTGCTTCCAGATTGGTGCACGCCCAACTAGACAACTTAACATTCTGGCCGCTGTGTTTTCCGTCATTGATACAACAGTGAATGATTTGGCTGTGAAAGTCTTCACTAGAATGACCTTCTCCTAATGATGCTCTTGCTCTGTGTTCCCTGAGGGAGAAACAAGTTCCTTAGAATACCCTCAGTTCTTCTTTTCCAAGAAGGTCCAAACGTCCATTCTCTTAAGTCTTCTCTTTTGGATCAGTCTTTTGTTGAAAAGTCTTTGTTGTCCTTGCAGTTAGGTAATTCCTGAAAGCCATACTCTACTTTCCAGAATGTTAAAGTTAAAAGTTTATTTATTAGTCACAAGTAAGGCTTGTGAATGAAGTAAGGCTGCAATGAAGTAACTGTGAAATTCCCCTAATTGCCACATTTCAGTGCCTGTTCAGGTAAATGCACCTGCCCAACACGTCTTTCAGACTGCGGGAGGAAAGTGGAGCACCTGGAGGAAACCCACACAGACACAGGGAGAATGTGCAAACTCCACACAATCAGTGGTCCAAGGCGGGAAGTGAACCCAGATCTTTGGACCTGTGAGGTAGCAGTTCTATCCACAGTGCCACTGTGCGGTCTTTTAAGTTGTTAAGTTGTTGTTCTATTCTGCAGGTGATGATGTCCTACCAGATGCAAAAGAAAGCTCTCATGTCTTCCACATTTCTTCCCTAAGGGCTGAGAATATTGAGGGAGATTGAATCCTCAGGACTGTGATTTGGGATAAGGAAGAGTAGGAGTTGGAGTTGAGTAGAATCTGTAGCTTTAAGAAGCGACTTACAGAAATAAAATGTGTTGTTGTTGAAAGGGGGATTGAATACTTGAGAGTAAGGGCAAGGGGTGGTAATGTAAAGGATTGACAGGTGGGATATGTTAATACATGCATTAAGATAAAGGGCCAGACAGAGGAGAGTGGTAGTGGATGGCAATTGTTCAGAGGCGGACAGAAGAGAGTGTTGATGTATAATAATGTATGATGCAGATGATGATGTACCATTGACATCAGTTGGTTATGTGTTAGACTAGAGAGAGAGAGAGGAAAAGGTTGGAATTGAACCTAGGAACAACATGTCTATTCTATAACTTATTTAGATGCAGTATTAATAGACAACTGTTAAGCAGACACCAGATTATGTCCACATCCAACTACTAACCAAGTCTCGTGTTCTCCAAGATTGAAGAGCCCATCACAGAACAACCTTATCCATCATTCCCCCATTTGGTTTAAGCTGAAGAGTGAATGCAGTACAAAATAGAAACTGTACTCTGAATACAATATTCAAATCTACTAGAATGTATTAAAATAGCATAATCAATATGGAAGCAGTGCCAGCAAGATGATGTCAACAGTTCAGAACAAAGAACAAAGAAAACTACAGCACTGAAACAGGCCCTTCAGCACTCCAAACCTGCACCAATCATGCTGCCCGACTGAACTGAAACCTCCAATCCTTTCAGGACCATATCCCTCTATTCCCATCCTATTCACGTACTTGTTCAGATGCCCCTTAAAACTCACTATCGTATCTGCTTCTATCACTTGTCTCAGCGGTGAGTTCCAGGCATCCGCTGCCCTCTGTGTAAAAAAACTTGCCTCGTACATCTCCTTAAAACCTTATCCCTTGCACCTTAAATCTATGTCCTGTAGTAATTGACTCTTCCACTCTGGGAAAAAGCTTCTGACTATCCACTCTATCGATGCCCCCCATAATCTTCTATCAGGTCGCCCTTCAACCTCTGTTGTTCCAGTGAGAACAAACCAATTTTCTCCAATCTCTCCTTATACCTATTGCCCTCCATACCAGGCAACATCCTAGTAAATCTTTTCTGTATCTGCTCCAGAGTCTCCACATCCTTGTGGTAGTATGATGACCAGATTTGGCCTAGTTAAGGTTCTACAAAGCTGCCACATGACTACCAATTTTTTAACCTAAATGCTCCAGCTGATGAAGACAAGCATGCCATATGCCTTCTTGAGTATCACTTTCAGTTCCAGTGTACCTGTACACCCAGATCCCTCTGCCAACAAATATTCTGAAAGATTCTTCCATTTACAGTATATTTGCTAGCTCTATTAGACTTTCCAAAATACATTTCCTCACATTTGTCCAGATTAAACTTTATCTGTCATTTTTCTATCCAAGTCTCTGACCGATCTATATCCTGCTGTATCCTCTGATAGTCCTCATCGTTATCTGCAAATCCACCAACCTTTGTGTTATCCACAGACTTAAAGTTTAGCAGAGCCAGGAGGCTACAGTGAAGACACAAAACAGAGTTTGGAGATGTTGAGGACTTCACGGGATAGAATGTCCCCAAGCCACATGCTTCCCATAATCACATTCTCCCCGATTCCCCCAGCCACATGCTCCCCACAATCACAGTCCCCCTGATTCCCCCAGCCACAAGCTCCCCACAATCACAACCCCCACATTCTCCCAGCCACATGCTCCCAACAATCACAGCCCCCTCCCACTCCCCCAGCCACATGATCCCCACAATCACAGTCCCCCTGATTCCCCCAGCCACATGCTCCCCACAATCACAACCCCCGCATCTCCCAGCCACATGCTCCCCTCAATCACAACCCCCCATTCCTCCAGCCACATGCTCCCCACAATCACAACACCCGTATTCCCCCAGTCACATGCTCCCCACAATCACAACCCCCGCATTCTCCCAGCCACATGCTCCCAACAATCACAGCCCCCTCCCATTCCCCCAGCCACACGCTCCCCACGATCACAGCTCCTTGGCAAATTGAGAGGCTGCATGGGCTTTGTGCACATCCTTCAGCTGGAAGTGTTCCGAGTGCACGAGGACCCAGCAGCATCTGCAAGATCCGAGGTCAATGCTGAGGCCTGGATCCATGCTGCAAGTGGAGACCCTGCTGGCAACAGCCTCCTCCCATCTCACAGACACACAGAGCTGCAACAGTACCGAGACTGAAAATGGCCACAACAAAAAGACATCCATGAGTAGCAGAGAGCCACTGGGTGCCAAGCACTTACCTCCTCACTAACCCTTAGTGATAGAGCGCCCTAATTGGACATATATGGAGAATGTCTGTTTTGTGCCGATTCTGGATGGGCGAACACGGTGGTACTGGAGAAAGTGCTGGTAAAGATGGGCGTGCAGCCCATTAATTCAATTCAAATGTATTTAAATGTCTGTCATACCCGTTTTGGGAGCTGTCCCGATCACGTCCATTTTCAAGCATGGTAAAGGAGGAACAGGTGCAGAGGCAGGCGTGGATTGCAGTCCTGGTTTCATTCTGACTTTACCAAGGTTTTGCGCCTGAAAACGGGTGCTATTTGATGGTAAAACCTGGCCCATGGATTAAAAATTGAATGAATAGTTGTGAACAAAGTGGAAAAATAAAGTTCAATTAATAAAGTCACAAAAAAAAAGAGAAATCTGAAAACAAAAACAGGGAACGGAGAGCTTGTTGTACAGAGGAATCAAATAAGGAAAAAAAGAAAGAGGCAAAAGAAGCAAATCCAGACGGAAGTACAACTAAAGATTTTGTTACATGAAAGAAGGTAGGATTTGCCTGGAAGTTCTCCGAATTATTCACTGTAACTTCAGCAGAGACCCTGTTTATTCTTTTACGCAGGAGTTTCCTCAGATATTCTGCCAAAGCTAAAGCAGGCGGCAGACAATCATGAAAAACCTTTTTCAACAGAAACCTGCAGACACATTCCTCCAAATGGAATTATTTATAACTTCAAATTAAAATTAATGATCTGTACAATCTGAACCATTGGTATTATTTCTTTTTTTATGTTGAGTAATAAGTGGCGGGTGAAAACATGCAAGTATAAAACTGACTGTTCGCACCTTCCTTCGGAAGGAAATCGAAGGACAGTTCTGCAGTCAGAAGACTCCTGCATTTTCACTTTCAGATGGCAGAATTATTTTGCACCACAAGACTCCAGCAGTTGCCACGGCAACCAGATCATAAACTTCGTAAGCCTAATATCTAGTTCGGCTTTCCGTAAATGCAAAAGGCAGAGACTACTACCTTGGATTGAGAGCTGTTGAAATATATTTGTGTATCTGTGCACTTGAGCTGTTGTCGAAATGAACTAACTCAGCCAGGAAATAAATCAGCTCGCTCTGGTAATGTGCAGTTTGAACCTGTAAACTCAGGTACGCGATGATTAAATTTGAAAATCATGAATAAAATAAAGTGGGCGTCGCTGGCTAGGTCAGGTTTTATTGTTCCTTCCCCAATTGCCCTTGAGAAGGTGGAGGCAAGCTGCCTAATTCTATCACACAACTACATTTTCAAATTATATCTGCTCTAATGAATCAAAATTTACTCAGTGGTCAAAAAATACAGCTTCGAAATAAATTACTTGTTCTATTATATGAACTTACGTGTACATTTACTGCCATAATTGTGTATATTGCTGTCACAAAAATGAATAATAGAATTATAGTGGATCATTTTATCACAGCAGAGCCAATACTTTTCACAGAAGTGGGTGTCCCTCACATAGGTTTAAAGTCAGGGTTGAGCTCATCTCCTCTGGTCCAGAAGCCAGGCCAGGTTTTGCAACCATCAGGCCTGTAAGCGCCTGAGGCAATCACTCTGGCCTTCTTGTGGGAGTAACACCTCAATCAAAGGCTAGCAGCCTCCAGTCCCAGGAAGAGTCACTACTGCTGGGATTGTGGTTAGTCCCTAACCAGGAACTGAAAAGGAGACCGGATAACTGGGCTGTGCTCACTGGGGTCAGTCCAGCAGGGCCCAATGACAGAGGGGGGATAGGGGAAATGGGGTGGGTAGGGGTGATGATCAGGAAGCCTGGGCAAGATCAAGCAAGAAAGTCTCTTGCCATTGAAGAGCTTCCAATGGGCACAGAGTGCCTGAACAGGAGGGCCCCATAACCCCTTATCACATGGAACTCCCACCCACCTGACGAAGGGACAGGCTGTCCCGAAAGCTTGCGGCTTTTGCTACAAATAAACCTGTTTGGACTTTAAGCTGGTGTTGTGGGATTTCTTTCTGGTGTACCCCAGTCCAACGTCGACATCTCCACATTATGACTGAAAGTGACAACTGCAAACCCAGCCCTCAGCAAAAGAAGATTTTCATTGACTTCAGGAAGCGTAGAGGAGAACAAACCAACTGGGGCATAGTAGAAAGAGCTGAGCATTCAGGACAAATATGAATGTGAATTGCAGGGTCAACAGCAGGGTTCTGAGGAATGTGGAGGAACAGACAGATCTCTGAAGGTTGCCATTCAAATGGATAGAGCTGTGAAGAAGGCTTATAGTGTGTGTTAGGGTTTATTAACGGGGGTTTGAGTTTAAGAGCCTGTACTATACTGTACTGTTCTTTGTTCTACATTCTATGTGCTTCAAGCTTTTAGGTGTCCAGATTACCAACAACCTGTCCTGGTCCCCCCTTGCTGATACTATATTTTAAAAAACCCATCAATGCCTCTACTTTCTCAGAAGACTAAGGAAATTTGGCATAAGAGCCAAGACTCTTACCAACTTTACAGACACACCATAGAAACCATTTTTTCTGGTTGTATCACAGCTTGGTATGGCTCCTGATCTACTTAAGATCGCTAGGAACTACCGAAGGTCATGAACGTAGTCCAATCCATCACACAAATCAGCTTTCCATCCTTTGACTCGCTGCCTTGGCAAAGTAGCCAGCATAATTAAGGACACTCTCTCTTTCACCTTCTTCTGATGGGAAACAGATACAAAAGTCTAACATCACATATCAACCGACTCAAGCACAGCTTCTTCCCTGCTGCCATCAAGTTTTTGAATCAACCCACCTTGCATTAAGTTGATCTTTCTCAGCTATAACTGTAACAGTACAATCTACACTATCTGGTTTCCTTCTCAATGAACAGAATGGTTTGTCTTTATAGCGTGCAAGAAACAATACTTTTCATTGCTTGTTAATATGTGACAATAATAAATCAAATCAAATCAAAATCAAATCAAAGTCCTCCTTACTAATATTTGAGGGTTAATGTGAAATTTAGATGAGATGTCTCACAGAATAGCCTTGGCCTGACATAGCCATACTCACAGAATAATACATTACATATAATGTCCCTGCTACCACCGTCTACCAGTGAGACTAACCATCAGGGATATACATTTGGAAGGGATTTGCCCTTGGAATCCTTCACATTGATGCCCAACCCCATGAAATCTCATGGCTTCAGGTCAGATGTGGGCAAAAGGAATCTCCTGCTGATCATCATGTATCAACTGCCCTCTCAGTTGTTGAATCAGTACTCCTCCAAGTTGAACATCACTTGGAGAAAGCACTAAAGATGCCTAGAATGTATTTTTGATGGGGAGACTTCAATGTCCTTCACCGAGAGTGGCTCGATAGTACCAGAAATGACTAGGCTGGTTCAGTCCTAAAGAGCATGGCGGCTAGATTGGGTATACAGCACGTAGTGAAGGAACCAACAAGAGGAAAGAACATTCTTGACCACACCCTCATGAATCTGCCTGCTGCAAATATACCAGGAGGAGAGACCATTGCACAGTCCAGTAGCGACAAAGCCTCTACTCCAGATTGAGGGTATCTTCCATTGTGTTGTGTGTCATTACCATCATGCTAAACAGGATAGATTTTAATCAGATCTAGAAATACCTGACTGGTGACCATCATAACTGTGGGCAGCAGAATTATACTCAATCACAATCTGCAACCTCATGGCCTCACATATCCTTCACTCTACCGTTACCATCAAGCCAGGTTCAATGAACAGTGCATGAGGGCATGCCAGTCATACAAGGCATAGCCAAAAATAAGGTGTCGACCAAGTGATGCTACAACACAGGGCTACCTGTGTACCAAACAGCATAAACAGCAGGTAATAGACTGACCAAATGGTCCCACAACCAACGACCAAACCCAAGATCTGCAGCCCTGCCACATCCAGTCATGGAGGGTGATGGACAAGCAAACAAGTCACTGGAGGAGGAGAGTCTACAGATATCCCCAAACTCATTGATGGAGGAGCCCAGCATCTCAGTGCAAAGGATAATGTTGAAGCATTCACAACAAGCTTCAGCCAGAAGTGTGAGGAGATGATCTCAGCCTCCTTTAGAGGTCCCCATCATCATGCATGTCTGTCTTCAGTCAATTGGATTTGTTCCATGTGATACCAAAAAATGGCTGAAGGCACTGGAAGCTGTAAAGCGTATGGGCCCTGACAATATTCCAGAAATTGTACAGAACTTGTTGCACTGATGGCACAGTTGTCCAGTACATTTACATCACTGGCATCTACCCAGCAATATGGCAAATTGCCCAGGTATGTCCTGTACAAAAAACAGGACAAATCCAACCCAGTTAATTATTGCCCCATTAGACTACTCTCAATCATCAGTAAAGTGATGGACGGGTCATCAACAGTCCTGTCAAGTGGCTCTTGTTTAGCAATAACGTACTCACTGACACTCAGTTTTGGTTCTGCCAGGGTCACTCAGCTTCTGACCTTATTACTGCCTTCGTTCAAACATGAGAAAAGAACTGAACTCCACAGGTAAGGCAAGAATGACTGCCCTTGGCATTAAATGAGCATTGTGTGGCATCAAGAAGCCCTCACAAAAATGGTGTCAATGGGAATGAATAGGAAAATTATCTGCTGATTGCAGTCATATCTCGAATAAAAGAGATGGTTGTGGTGTTTGGAGATCAATCATTTCAGCTGCAGCACAACACTGCAGGAGTTTCTTAGGGGACTGTACTAGGCCCAACCATCTTCAGCTGTTCCATCAATGACCTTCTTTTCATTATAAGAGCAAAAGTGGGGATGTTCACCAATAATTGCACAATATTCAGCATCATTTGTGATTCCTCAGATATTGAAACAATTCATGATCAAATGCAACAAAATCTGGACAATATCCAGGCTTGGGCTGACAATTGGCAAGTAATATTTGCACCACGCAAATGCTAGGCAATGAACATCACCAACAAAAGAGGATCTAAGCATAGTCCCTTGACATTCAGTGACATTACTATCAACAAATCCTTCATTATCGACATCCTGGGGGTTTCCATTGACCACAAGCTGAACTGGACTAGCCGTATAAATACTGTTATTACCAGAGCTGGTCAAAGGCTGGAAATTGTCTGGTAACTTAGTTGCTGACCCCACAGAGTCTGTCTATCATCTTCAAGGCACAAATCAGGAATGTAATGAAATACTCGCTACTTATCTGGATAAGTGCAGCTCCAACTGCATTCAAGAACATTGACACCATCTAGAAGAAAGCAGCCCATTTCCACAAATGTTCAAACTTGCACAGTAGCAGCAGTAACCAGATACACTGCAGGAACTCACCAAGCCTTGTGAGACAGCACGTTCCAAACCCTGAAACACTACTATTTAGAAGGACAAGAGCAGCAGACACCTGGGAACACCACCACCTGGAGGTTCCCTATCGAGTCACTCACTCGATAGGCCTTGTATGAGCAATATGTTGCTGTTCCTTCATTGTAATTGGGCCAAACTCCTTGATTTCCCTCTTTAACAGCATTGTGGGTATGCCTACACCTCAGAGACTGCAGCAGTTTAAAATAGCAGTTCAGCCTCAAGGCAACTAGGGATGGTTAATAAATGCTGGTCTTGCCAGTTGACACTCACATCTCATAAATAATTTAATAAAATCACAGGTAAACAAGGAGGCCTTATTAGGCCAGTCATTCAGACCTCAGTGAGGTTGGGAAGAGGGTAAGTTTAAAGAGTTGAAATGGTGTTTCTGTGAGGTCAGCTCTTGCCACTGGCAGGTTCTTCCATTGGATACAAAGTGCCCAACCAGGAGGATGTTAGTAAGTGAAACCATCTTCCACCTTATACTTCTACCTTAGAGATTTAGCTTGAACCTTTCCGGCACAGAAGGTGAGAAACACTTACAACTCTTCCTTTCTATAGTTTATTCATAAATGTGCAAATGTCAGTGCGCTGCTCCCCTTAAGTCAGTATCATGCTCACAAACACTATTCTCAAAACTCCTAAGTTGTGGTGACACTGTTAACCCTTGAATTGCTGCTTTTGAAACATTCCTGCTTTTGTTCTAGCTGTCCCTTTAGCTTAGTTGTCCTGTTATAATTCATCAAATTCCTTTATTAAATTTATTTTCTGACTCATTCCGTACTATGCAGTGCTGTCTCTGCTGACTGCTGCTGCTTTTACTGTTGTCTACTTAGCAGTAGCTCTACTGCTTCCACTACTTTTACTGCTGAACACACATTTCTTGAAACTACCAAAAAATGCCACACCCGTTACAAAGATTGTTTTAACCATTCCCCAAACCTATACCATCTTACACACAGTAACAATCTCGCCTTGGTTCACGAATAATCCATATGTAGGTGGTTTCAATTGGAATGATGCTGGGTATTATATCAGATAGATTTTGTTCCAATCAAACAATTCTTTGGGATTAACATTTCCAGGGAATGTCTGGGCACTTTCAGATGCTGTGACTCTGGTATGTAGATATTACTTACAGTTCCACCATTTGCAGACATATACTCATTGCGTGGCTTTGTAAGCTGTTTCCAGACTAGTATTTTGGAGTGGATCACTTATGTTTCCGTGTCAGATTTTTAAGGTCCCATGGAATGCTTAGTCACAGAGTTTATCCAATTTCTTTAAAATGCCCATACAAACTGTATTGTTTCGCCGTATATTCTTTAGAGTTTAAGTGCTTTTTTTAGGATGAATTCTTGCTGAAGGACCCCAAGTCGCTGACACCTGACTCCTCAGATCATCTATTACCTTGAAATCACTTTTCTAGTTTCTTGTGATTCAAGGTCTGATTGATGAACTTTCACTGTCACCTTTTAAAGTTGAAATCATTCTTGCTATAAGACTAGTTGCAAGGGTCACTGTTATATATTTAAGTGATTGCATGACTGCTTTAACATTTAGTTCCATGTTTTGATGTTGATGTCACTGGGGTGTTTCACAGGCTCATGTTTAGTTTCAATTTCTACTCTGTACAGGCAACAACTTCTTCAATAAACCTTTTTAATTTAAATCTATGGATGTAAACCACATCTTTCTTTTTTGCAAAACCCACAAACGCTAATATAGTTAGGACATTGCAGTCACCACTTCCCCACCCGCCTTCACTGGCAGGTCTGTCAGGGAGTACATATCCATTACATGATCTCACAATGGTGGACTGAGGCTCTTAAGTGGTCTTTCACTTTGCTTTTGTTTTATTTTTTGCATCGTTTCACAATGTACCTAGAACCCCAAATCCCTTTGGACTTCCATCGTTTTATTGTGTCACGCCATTTTCCTGATCGATCTTTAAAAGTCCAAAGTAGATGACCTCATATTTGCCTACATCAAAATTCATTCATCACAATTCTGCCATTATGCTTGATCAGTCAATGTCTCTTCAGGATGCCACCAACCTTTGTGTTATGGACAAGTTCAGATATGAGGCTTTCTATCCTATCACCATTGATTATATACTTCCATTGCTCAGATACTGGAATATCTGACCAATATCCTGACTCTTTGCCGCCTGTCACTCAGCCAATTTCCCCAGTTAATGATTTGCTTCTAATTGCATGAGCTCCAGTTTTAGCTGATAGTCTCTTTATCGAGTGTCTTTTGGAAAAAATTCAATTGGCTTCATCATATATTACATATTCATTATTAGCTCACTCTAACTAGCTAAATCTTTTCAAGGTGTTCAGCTATCCTTCAGCTAATTATAGACTCTAATAATTTCCAAGGTCCAGATGGAGGGCTAACTGATTTATAATTGCCAGGCAGCATGCCTTAATGAATATCATCAGGTGGCTCTGACATCCATCATTATGAAGTGCTTCAAAAGGTTACTCATGGCACAAATCCATTCCATCCTCCTAGACTGCCTGGATCCACTACAATTCCCCTGTCGCGGCAACAGGTCCACAGCAGATGCCATCACACTGGCCCTACATTCAACCCTGGAACACCTAGATAACAAGGATGTCTATGTTAGTCTCCTATTCATAGACTAGAGCTTAGCCTTTAACACCACTATTCCTATGAAACTCATCTACAAACTGCATGGCCTGGGGCTCAGCTCCTCCATCTGAAAGTGGATTCTAGACATCCTAACTCACAGACTGCAATCAGTAAGGATAGACAACAACATCTCGTCCATGATCATCCTCAACAACAGTGCCCCACAAAGCCATGTCCTCAGCCCCCTGCCATACTACTTATACACTTGTGACTGTGCGGCCAAATTCTCCTTCAACTCAATTTTCAAGTTTGCTGATGACACCACTGTAGTGGGTCAGATCCCAAACAATGACAAGACCGAGTATAGGAAAGAGATAGAGAATCTGGTGAATTAGTGCAGCAACAATAATCTCTGCCTCAATGTCAATAAAACAAAGGAGATAGTCATCAATTTCAAGAAACATAATGGAGGGTGTGTTCTGTTGACATTAATGGAGATAAAGTCGAAATGGTCAAGAGCTTCAGGCCTTTAGGTATCCAGATCATCAACAACATGTCTTGGTACCCCGCCACCCCGGATGCTGATACTTAGATAAGAATGCCTATCAATGCCTCTATTTTCTTAGGAAATTAAAGAAATTTAGCGTGTTTGCTACAACTCTCACCACCTTCTACAGATACTCCATAGAAAGCATTCTTACTGGTCATATCATAAGTTGATATGGCTCCTTCTCTGTTTAAGATTGCAAGAGCTAAAAAAGGGTTGTGAGTGAGGCCCAGTCTATCTTGCAAATCAACATCCCATACACTGACACTATTTAAACTTCCTGCTGCCTCGGAAAAGCAGCAGCGTAATTAAGGCCCCACTCACACCCAATATGCTCTCTTCCTCCTTCTTCTGTTGGGAAAATGATACAAAAGTCTAAGGTCATGTACCAACTGACTTAAGGACAGCTTCTGCCCTGCTGCCATCAGACTTTTGAATGGATTTGCCTCACGTTAAGTTGACATTTTTGTACACCCTAGTTATGATTGTAGCAATACATTCTGCATTCTCCTTTCCTTCTCTATGAATGGTATGATTTGTCTGTATAGCATGCAAGAGACAATATTTTTCACTGTATACTAATACTCGTGACAATAATAAACAAATCAAATCAAAATAGAATTTGCTCTATTACCCTTTTTGAATAACAAGAGATGTGCACAATGCCCCAATCAAAATAATCCATTTCTAAATTGAGTAAATTTTAGAATATTATATTCAGGGCATCTATAGTATTCCTACCTACTTCCCATAAAATCCTGAGCTAGAAACTATCAAATCCTACAGACTTGTCAATTTTTTGTGCCATTATTTTTTTCCTAATTGTTGTTTTGCTTGCATTAATTTTGATAAGTAACTGCCATAAATTCGATATCTATTTCCTTGGAATGTCTGACATTCTGACCTCTTCCTGTTGTGTTTAGAAATGTCTGTGATTTTTCTTACTTTCAATTATCATTATCAGTTCGCAGGAGGCCCACACATCTCATCATCACCCTTGTTTTCAGAACGGAATTGAAAAAAATATTTGTGTTAATTTTGAGTTTCAAGTTTTTTTTATATTCCCTTTTGTTTGCTCTTACATCCTGTTCTAGAATCTCTTGCTGTTCTTTGTATCTTTCCCATTTGGTAGGATCTGTGCTTTTTTTTGTACTTTTCTTACATGTTGGCTAGAATTCTCCGACCTTGCCTGCAGCCAGGATTCTCCAGTCCTGCTGCAGTGAATGGAAATTTGACTGAGCATCTAATTTTCCATTCTTGCTGGCAGTGAAAGCAGGGAGTGCTAGACTGGAGAATTCTGGTTGTTTTATGTTGTCTCTCATGATTGTCTTTTTTGGCAAGTGGGCCTCTTGTTTCTTAAGGGAATGGACTGCTTCTGTATTACATTACATTATTTTTGGAACACCTGATATTGATCTTCTGTCATCTTCCTCATTAATAGGTTTCCCTAGTTTGCTGTGGCAGTTTATCTTTTTTCCCATTGAAGTTGACCTTACCTATGCTTGTTTAAGTTATGCATTGATGAAATCTATCACTTCACAGCAACCACCTATACATAACTCCCACTCGTAAGAAGTCTCACAACACCAGGTTAAAGTCCAACAGGTTTATTTGGTAGCACAAGCTTTCAGAGCGCTGCCCCTTCATCAGGTGAGTGGGCAGCCCCCAAAAGCTCGTGCTATCAAATAAATTTGTTGAACTTCAATCTGGTGTTGTGAAACTTCTTACCCCACTCCAACGGCAGCATTTCCACATAACTCCCACTATAATTTAAATCCATTATTTTTATTAATTTTACCCAAAAAACTGGGGTTTTGTGAGAGCCTGCTTACATCTCATTATTGCCTTCCTTATCATGGAAGGGAGTTCATGCTTAATCATTAAGGTTCTATCTTCAACCACTTTGCCCAGCTTTCCTGTAAACTTTATAACTTGGTATTTTAGATTGCTGCTTGGATGCTGACCCTTATCCCATTCCGATCCTCTCACATGTTGGAAGTCTCTAGGAAAACTTATTGTGTGTGTGTGTGTGTGTCTCCATCTGTGTGTGTCCATGTGTGTTGATGTCTGTGTGTATCTGTGTGTGTCTTTGTGTGTGTGTCTCTCTCTAAATGTGTGTCTGTATGTGTCAATGCCTGTGTGCGCACACGTGTGTGTGTGTGTGTGTGTGTGTGTGCGTGTGTGTGTGTGATAGAATCATAGAGGTTTACAGTATGGAAATAGGCCTTTTGGCCCAACATGACCATGATTACCCTTTTTTAACCAAATAAGCTAGTCCCAATTGCCCACATTTGGGCAACATCCCTCTACAACCATCTACCCATATAACTGTCTAAACACTTTTCAAAAGACAAAATTGTATCTTCCTTTACTACTACTTCTGGCAGCTTGTTCCAGACACTCATCACCCTTTATGTGCAAGAATTATCCATCAAGATCCTTTTGTATTTCTCCCCTCTCACCTTAAACCTATGCTCACTAGTTTTAGACTCCCCTATCTTTGGGAAAAGGATATTGACTATCTAGCTAATCTGTGTCCCTCATTATTTTATAGACCTCTATAAGATCACCCATAAGCCTCCTTCAGGGAAAACAATCCCAGTCTATCCAGCTTCTTCTCATGACACGAACTAACAAGTTCCAGTAGCATCATACTAAATCTTTTCTCCACTCTTTCTAGTTTAATAATATCTTTCTATAATAGGATGATCAGAACTGTAACTGTAGTATTCCAAGTGTATCCTTACCAATGTCTTGTACAACTTCAACAAGATGTCTGCTACATTCAATGTTCTGACCAACTGCTATATTCAATGTTCTGACCAACGAAACTAAGCATGCTGATTGCCTTCTTCACCACTCTGTCACCTATGACTCCATTTTCAAGGAGGTATGAACATGTACCTCTAAATCTTTTTGTTCTATAAATCTTCCCAGTGCCCTGCCATTAACTGAGTAAGTCCTGCCCTGGTTCGATTGACCAAAATGTATCACCTTGCATTTATCTAAATTAAACTCCACCTATCATTTGTCAGCCCATTGGCCCAATTGATCAAGATCCTGTTGCAATCTGAGATAACCTTTTCACTGTCCACTATGCCACCAATCTTAGTGTCATGTGAAAACTTACTAACCATGCCTCCTAAATTCCCACCCAAATCGTTAATATAAATGACAAAATAACAGTGGACCCAACACCAATCCCTAAGACACACCGCTAGTCACAATCTTCTGATTTGAAAAGCAACTCTCTACAACCACTCTCTGTCTTCTGCTATTAAGCCAATTTTGTATCCATTTGGCTACATCACCCTGGATCCCATGAGATTTAACCTCACACAACAACCTACCATGCAGTACCTTGTCAAAGGCCTTGCTAAAGTCCATGTAATGGAATTGCACTTGCGACTCGGCCAATGTTGTTTACCTGATATACTGCAGGAAAGAATGGTATGTTGGGGAGACCATGCAGACGCTACGACAATGGATGAATGAACAGCACTTGACAATCAAAGACAAGAGTGTTCTCTTCCAGTTGGGGAACACTTCAGTGGTCATGGGCATTTGACCTCTGTCTTTGGGTAAGTGTTGTCCAAAAGCAGCCTTCACGACACAGCCGGGATCTTAGACTCATGTCACACTATCTGTAATCCCCACAACCTGCCGGGCTTGCAAAATCTTACTAACTGTCCTGGCTGGAGGCAATACACATCTCTTTAACCTGTGCTTAACCATTTCTCCACTCACATTGTCTGTACCTTTAAGACTTGATTACCTGTAAAAACTCACATTCCAACAATTATTTTGTAAATTGAGTTGTGTCTTTATATGCCCCATTTGTGAACTGAAATCCCACCTGATGAAGGAGTAGTGCCCCAAAAGCTAGTGGTTTTTGCTACCAAACAAACATGTTGGACTTTAACCTGGTGTTGTGGTGATGTTATCCACAAAGTCCATGTACATTCTTGGTTACCTTTCAAAAAACTCAATCAAATTGTGAGAGATGAATTTCCACTCACAAAGCCATGCTGACTTCTCTAATCAGTCCTTGCATCTTTAAATGCTTATAGATCTTGTCTCCTAGAATACCTTCTCACAACTTACCCACTGCAAATGTGAAACTCACCAGCCTATATTTCCAAGTCATTTTCTAGCAGTACTTTTTAAACAAAGATACAACATTTGCCATCTTCCAATCTTCAGGCACCTTACCTGTGGCTGTTGATGATTCAAATATTTCTGCTAGGGGATCCGCAATTTCCTTCCTCGCCTCCCACATGCATATCTGTGTGTTCTGTCTGTGTATGTCAGTGTCTGTGTCAGTATCTGTGGCTCTGTGTGTACCCTTGTGTATCTGTGTGTGTGTGTATCTGTGTGTGTGTGTGTGTACATGTCTGTGTGTGTGTTTCTGTGTATGTGTGTTTATGTGTGCACCTCTGTGAGTGTGTGCATGCCTGTGTGCGTGCGTGTCTTTGTGTCTGTGCATATCTGTATGTCTGTGTGTATGTGTGTGTGTATGTCTGTGTGTGCGTGTCTGTGTATGTCTGTGTGTGTGTGCTTATGTGTCTGTATGTGTGTGTATGTGTCTGTGTGTGTCTATGTGTGTGGGTCTGTGTGTGTACATGTGTATGTATGTGTGTACATCTGTGTGTCTGTGTGTGTGTCTATGTGCATGTGTCTGTGTGTCTGTGTGTGTATTTTTTTTAAGTGATTGTGCAGATGTTTGCTGTGCATTGAGAGGGAAAAGCAGCAAGTTGTGAGCAGGATGGAGATGCGATCATGCGCAACAAGTTGGTTCACAATGAAATGTGAAAGCAGTTAGCCGAAGGGCAAAGGTTGCAGCAACAAGTGTGTGATTAGAATGTATAGTACCGTCTGATTTGAGGACAAGTATATGGAGCAGTGTTTGGAATTCTGCCAGAGAGGAAGTGCTGTGAAATGTTCTAATGCAGGGACCCAGCATCAGTTTTTTTAAAAGCCTGTGGAACCGAACCCATATCCTGAGGATGATGGGTACTATTTTTAGCCACCATCCCCAGATTTCTGCACCACTTCCTGCCACTTGCATTACTGAAGACCTCCCTTGCATTCCCCACCTGCTCAGCAGGGATCTCCACCGCAGACTCACACAATCCAGTTGCTCTTGTCCGAGGTACACTGCAGCCAAAGATTCTCAATAGAAGCAAAGGTTTCCAGGCAGCAAAGGGTCACTTCACTTCAAGAGGTTATATTCATTCTTTAAATTAGGCAGGCAGTCTATCAGACTGGAAACATGGTCTACCCAGGACACTTCAATGAGACATGACTATCAAAATGATTTGGAATTCTCAGTGAATATTTGATTTGATTTATTATTGCTAATGTATTAGTATACAGGGCAAAGTATTGTTTCTTGCTCTCTGTGCAGAAAAAGCATACTGTTCATAGAAAAGGCAGGGTGAGAATGCAGAATGTAGTGTTACAGTCATAGCTAGGGAATAGTGAAAGATAAACTTAGTATGAAGTAGGTCCATTCAGAAGTCTGATGGCAGCAGGGAAAAAGCTGTTCTTGAGTTAGTTGGTACGTGTCGTCAGACGTTTGTATCTTTTTCCCAATGGAAGAAGGTGGAAGAGAATCTGTTTGGGGTGTGTGGGGTCCTTGATTATGCTGGCTGCTTTGCCGAAACAGTGGAAAATCTAGATAGTGTCAATGGAGGGGGGCTGATTTGCATGATGGACTGGGCTTCGTTCATGACCCTTTATAGTTTCTTGCAGTCTTGGACAGAGCAAGGGCCATACAACCAGAAAGAATGCTTTGTGTTGGTGAAGTTAGTGAGACTCATAGCTGATGTCAAATTTCCTTAGTCTTCTGAGAAAGTAGAGGCATTGATGGGCTTTCTTAATTATTCTGTTGGTATTGAGGGACCAGGACACCTAAAAACTTGAAGTGCTCAACTTGCAGTGCTCTACTTTGTCTCCATTGATGTAGATAGGGGCATGTCCTATACTATGCTTCCTGAAATCAATGATTACCTCCTTAATTTTGTTGACATTAAGGAAGAGATTATTGTTGTCGCATCAGTTCACTAGATTCTTTTTCTGTTTCCTGTACTTTATCTCATCATTGTTTGAAATCCGACCTACCACATGCCGTCATCAGCAAACTTGAAATTCAAGTTGGAGGGGAATTTGGCTTCACAGTCATAGGTTATAAGCAATATAATAGGGGACTGAGGGCACAGCCTTGTGGAGCACTGGTATTGAGGATGATTGTGGAGGGAGTGCTGTTGCCTATCCTTACTGATTACAGTCTGTGGATTAGGAAGTACATGACCCAGTCACAGAAGAAGGTGCCAAAGCCCAGGCCAAGGAGTTTGGAAATGAGTTCTGTGAGAATAACGGTGTTGAAGGCTGTTAAATAGGAGACTGACATAGGTGGTTTTGTTCTCTAGGTGTTCCAGGGTTGAATGCAGAGCCAGGGAGATGGCTCCTGCTGTGGACCTGTTACGATGGTAGGCAAATGTAGTGAATCCAGGCAATCTGGGAGGATGGAATTGATTCGTGCCATGACTAATCTTTTGAAGCACTTCAGAATG
The DNA here is from genome assembly GCA_024679065.1 of Sphyrna mokarran. Taxonomy (NCBI): domain Eukaryota; kingdom Metazoa; phylum Chordata; class Chondrichthyes; order Carcharhiniformes; family Carcharhinidae; genus Sphyrna; species Sphyrna mokarran. Next base: position 34,259,490 of record JAGIQG010000001.1, read on the forward strand.
CTGGTTGTTAGAACCACCAGACAATAGTCATTAAGGTACGCTTCCTGACTTTTATTGGCATTGAAATGATGGTCGTCTTCTTCAAGCAGATAGGGACCTCAGATTAGTGTAAAGAGATGTCTGTGAATACCTCTGTCAGCTGTTCCACGCAGGATCTGAGTGCTTGTTTGGGTACTTCATCCTGGCTAGTTGCTTTCCATGGTTGACCATTGAGAAAGCTCCTCTGACGCCTGCAATGGTGACCCCCAGATACAGGTTTGTCTGAGGCTTCCAGGATGGAGGGTGTGCTCTCTTGCTCAAAACTGGCATAGAATGCATTGAGCTCATCAGAGAGGAGTTTATTTGTGCCAGCAATTTTACATGCCTTTATCCTGCAGACCTTGCCATAGTTGATGGGGGTCAATGTGGGTGGGCCTGGGACTCTAGCTTGGTCCGGTACCGACTTTTGGCATCTTTGACGAATCACCATAGATCATGGCCGCGATTCTCCCATCCCATTGCACTAATTCTTCAGCACTGCAGGCTGGAAGATTCTCACATCAGCTGGTTCATGGGATTCACCCTCCACTTGCATCTCCCAGTGTCAGATTTCCAGCAGTGTCTGCTGCATGTATGGAAGCAGAAAGGCAATTTGAATGGCAATTTAAATGTAGTTTAATTACCATGTTATGTTCGGCGCAACTTGTGGACCAAAGGGCCTGTTTGTGATGTAGTTTTTCTATGTTCTATGTTCTAAATACAATTAGAATCTCCCAGCCTGCCAGTGCGATTCACTCCAGTGGGGATTACAGTAGCTCCCAATTTTGGGAATTAGCTGCCTAGTTGGGTTGGATTTGTCCTACTCTTTGTGTACTGGACGTATCTGGTCAATTTTCCACATTGCTGGGTCGATGTCAATGTTGTACCTGTACTGGAAGAGCTTGGCTCGGAGAGCAGCAAGTTCTGGAGCACAAGTCTTCATTATTATTGCAGGGAATGTTATCAGGGCCCATTGCCTTTGCAGCTTCCAGTGTCTTCAACGTTTCTTCATATCGTGTGGAGTGAATTGAATTGGCTGGAAGCTGGTATCTGAGATGTTAGGACACTGGAAGAGGCCAAGATGGATATCCATTCGGCATATCTGCTGAAGATTGCTGCAAATACTTCAGCCTTATCTTTTGCACTAATGTGCTGGGTCTCCATCATTGAGGAAGGGGATATTTTTGGAACCTCTTCCTCCAGTGTGTTGTTTAACTTTCTTACATATTTACAAATGAAGTCAGTTACTCTAGTGGCGTACTCATTCAGGCTGGTTGCAGAGTTTTTAAATACTGACAAGTCAATTGACTCTAAGTCATCCCATAGAAGATCATACGATTCCTCAGATCAACATTATATGACTTTCTTTAATGGATTCTACTGCTTCAGTTTTTGCTTGTAAGCTGGTAGCAGGAGCACAGCCTTGTGGTCTGATTTGTCAAAGTGTGGGCATGTGATAGAGCAGTAGGCATGTTTGATTTTTGTATAGCAGTGGTCTAAGATGTTTGGGCCTCTAGTGGAACAGGAAACATGTTGGTGGTAACTTGATAGGGCGTTTTTGAGTTGGGCCTGATTGCAGTCCCTGGCCATGTTGAAAAAGGAATGTTTTGTCTCAAAGCTATTTGTGGTGGTGTATATTTCATCTGGCATGATCTTTGTGTCTGCGTGGGGTGGGATGTAAAGCGCCATCAGGATAACAAAGGTGAAATCCCTTGGAAGGTAGTAGGGGCAGTATTTTACAGTCAGGCATTCTAGGTTGGGTCTCTCAGTGAGGGTTGGAACTCTCAGTGAGTGTTGGGCCTCTCAGTGAGGATTAGGTCTCTCAGTAAGGGTTGGGCTTCTCAGTGAGTGTTGGGCCTCTCAGTGAGGATTAGGTCTCTCAGTGAGAGTTGGGTCTCTCAGTGAGTGTTGGGCCTCTCAGTGAGGATTAGGTCTCTCCGTGAGGATTAGGTCTCTCAGTAAGGGTTGGGCTTCTCAGTGAGGGTTGGGTCTCTCAGTGAGGGTTGGGTCTCTCAGTAAGTGTTGGGCCTCTCAGTGAGGGTTAGATCTCTCAATAAGTGTTGGGCCTCTCAGTGAGGGTTAGATCTCTCAATGAGGGTTGAGCCTCTCAATGAGTGTTGGGTCTGTCAGTGAGGATTGGACTCCACAGTGAGGGTTGAGCTCAGTGAGGGTAGATCTCTCAGTGAAGGTTGGACCTCTCAGTGAGGGTTGGGTCTCTCAGTGAGGATTGGACTCCACAGTGAGGGTTGAGCTCAGTGAGGGTTGGGCCTCTCAGTGAGGGTTGGGCCTCTCGGTGAGGATTAGGCCTCTTAGTGAGGGTTGGGCCTCTCAGTGAGGGTTGGGTCTCTCAGTGAATGTTGGGCCTCTCCGTGAGGGTTGGGCCTCTCAGTGAGGGTTGGGCCTCTCAGTGAGGATTAGGCCTCTTAGTGAAGTTTGGGCTGATCAGCATATTGTGCGTCTCTCAGTGAGGGCTGGGTGCCCTGACCTTCCGACCTGAAAATCAACTCAATGCCTACCCATCTGATCTCTAGAATCCTGATGAAACATTGAAGATAGGAGCAGAAGGAAGGCATTTGGTCCTTTGAGCCTGCTCCGCCATTCATCACAATCATGACCGGTCATCCAACTTATTAGCCTAACCTTGCTTTTTCCCCGTAACCTTTGATCACATTCGCTCCAAGTGCTATATCCAGCCGCCTCTTGAATACATTCAATGTTTTGGCATCAACTACTTCCTGTGCATGAGCTCCACAGGCTCACCACTCTTTGAGTGAAAAATTGAGTCCTCACCTCTGTCCTAAATGGTCTATCCCTAATCCTCAGACTGTGACCTCTAGTTTTGGATTCCCCTACCATCAGTAAGATTCTCCCTGCATCTACCCTGTCTAATTCTTTTAGAATTTTAAAATCTCTCTGAGATTCCCCCCTCAGTCATCTAAACTCCAGCAAAAACAATCCTAACCTAGTCACTCTTTCCTCATGATATGGAGATGCCGGCATTAGACTGGGGTAGGCACAGGAAAAGGTCTCACAACACTAGGTTAAAGTCCAACAGATTTATTTGGTAGTACAAGCTCTCGGAGCACTGCTCCTTCATCAGGTGCATGATACCATGAGCATTCGGAACACCGCTCCTCACCTGATGAAAAAGCAGCACTCCAACAGCTCATACTACCAAATAAACCTGTTGGACTTTAACCTGGTGTTTTGAGGCTTCTTGCTGAATCTCTTCTCGTACAACAGTCCTGCCATCCTTAGAATCAGCCTGCTAAACCTTGAGAGTAAGAACATCCTTCCTCAAAAAAGGAAATCAAAATTGCACACAATAATCTAGGTGTGGCCTCAGCAAGACCCTGTATAATTGCAACAACACAGCTCTGCTCCTGTATTCAAAATCTCTCGCAATGAAGGCCAACAAGGATGTAGAGGCTTTAGAGAGAGTGCAGAGAATGTTTACAAAGATGTTGCCTGGTATGGAGGGTCTAAGCTATGAGGAGATTTTGGGTAGACTGGGATTGTTCTCCTTGGGAAGACGGAGAATGAGGAAAGACCTAATAGAGGTGTACAAAATTATAGATAGGGTGAACAATGGAAAGCTTTTTCCCAAGTCAGAGGTGACGATCCCGAGGAGTCACAGGTTCAAGGTGAGAGGGGAGAGGTATAACTCAGATATCAGAAGGACGTTTTTTACGCAGGGGTTGTAGGGGTCTGGAATGCACTGCCAAGTAGGGTGGTGGAGGAGGACACACTGGAATCGTTTAAGAATTACCTGGATAGTCACATGAGCAATCTGGGAATGGAGGGATACAAATGAATGGTCTAGTTGGACCAATGCACGGCACAGGCTTGGAAGGCCGAAGGGCCTGTTTCCTGTGCTGTACTGTTCTTTGTTTGTAATCATTTGCTTCTTTACCGCCTGCTGCGTCTACATGCTTTTACCTTCAGTTGGGATAGTAATCACAAAATATTTTTCTACTGATAATTTGATGATATTTTTCAATTAGCTGTTTCAAACAGCTCTCTAAAGGATTGTGTCAAAAGCTTGAATGAAGTTTGCCACTGTGGCTTGTTTCCAATAGTTCCCTTCGAACTTGAATGGTATGTAGAATTCATGTGAAATATCAGGTTGCTAATGATAGGAAAGCACATTATTGGTTGGAATCTTGACTTCACAAATGTTCACTCTCTTACCTGTGAAGTCAAATCCAACCTGAAAATCAAATAAATGCTCACCCCCATATTTCTCACTCCTAGACCCTTCGTCCGAACATAAAATAAGTAAATTCATCAGTGCTCCCAAACATTGCAAAACAAAAATAATGAGGGTGGCACGGTGGCAGAGTGGTTAGGCCTGCTGCCTCACAGCACTAGGGACTTGGATTCAATTCCAACCCTGGGTGATTCTCTTAGGAGTTTGCACGTTCTCCCCATATCAGTGTGAGTTTCCTCTGGGTGCTCCAGTTTACTTCTTCAGTCCAAAGATGTACAGGTTAGGTGGATTGGCCATGCTGAAATTACCCCTTGATGTCCCAAGGTTAGGGGAATTAGCAGTATAAATGCGTGGGATTACAGGAATAGAGTGGGAGGGTTGGGCCAGCGTACGATAAGCTGTTAGAAAGTCGGTGCAGACTTGATGGGCCAAATGGCATCCTTCTGCACTGTAATGGTTCTGTGATAATAATAGCAGAATTGAAAATGAAGCTTTGTCACTATCTCTAATTGTAGTTTTTTGAATGAGTTTCCAAATGGTTTGTGTCAGATCTGATGGTCTAAGTAAAGTTGACAAAATACTATCAATCTTTTCCGTCTCTTGTAAGGGAAAATGCAGTCATACGTCTCAGAGGTGATGTCAGCTGGTTTGTATTTGATGCTGAAAATGACCTTGTCCCTGACACACAGTTTCACTATTGTACTACATACCTAAACAGATGAGGTGAGAGTGACTAGGCAAAATTTAACCGAGTTTTAAATTTAACATGAAGGGGTCCTAGCAAAATTGCAGTCAATGGAAATTAGGGAAAACTTTCCGCGATTGTAGTCATACCCAACACAAACAAAGATGATTGTGATGATTGGAAGTCAGTCATCTCAGCTCCAGGACATCAATGCAAGAGTTCAGCCAAGTAATGCCCTAGGCCCAACCATCTTCAGTTGTTTCACCAATGACCTTCCTTTCATCATAATGTCAGAGTTGGGGATGTTCGCTGATGTCTGCAAAATGTTCAGTGCCATTCATGTTTCCTCAGATATTGATGCAGTTCATGCCCAATTGCAAGTGGTTAAAAAAAACATTCACATACAAATGCCAGGCAATGACCATCTCGAACAAGAGAGAATCTAACCTTCGCCCCTTGAGTGTCAATGGTGTTATAATCGCTGAATACCCCGCTATCAACAGCCTGGGATTACCATTGACCAGAGACTGAGCTGGACTAACTATATAAATACAGTGGCTACAAGAACAGGTTAGAGGTTGGGAATTCTGCAGTGAGAAACTAATCACCTGACTTCCCAGTGCCTATCCACTGTCTGCAGGTCAGAAATGTGAAGGAACATTCTCCGTTTGTCTGATGGCTGCAACTCCAACAGCACTCAAGAAGCTTGACATGATTCAGGATAAAGCAGTCTGCTTGATAGTCACCCCAGCCATAAATATCCACTCCCTCCATCACCTGTAGATTGTAGTATGATGTGTACAGTTTATAAGGTGCACTGCAGCAACTCACCAAAGCTCCTTAGACAGTATCTTCCAAACTCTTGACCACTACCATCTAGAATGACCAGGGCAGCAGATACATGGGAACAGTGCTGCGACTATACCTATCCCACATCTTCTGCAGTAGTTCAAGAGGGCAGTTCACTATCACCTTCTTAAGGACAATTAGGGATAGACAATAAATGCTAGCTTTGCCAGTGGCACCCACAGCCTATGAATGAATTTTAAAAATTCTATGAGTTGATAAAAGCACACTAAAATAATACTGATGCTCATGTCTACTTAGAAAGAACCATCAGTTACGCTGGAAATAATACCAGATTTGTGGCTTTGGAGTGGACTGTACACTGTAATGCATGTGTGCATGAAAGCAATTCTGGGCATTTTTGTTATTAGCTGAGAATAAAGACAGCTTTCATTTCTAGGAAACCTGAGAACTCCAGTGGGAGTCCTTTCCAGTATAAAACCTCGGGGCCTACCATTAACATAAACCATCAATTATCAACAGTTCTCTATAGGCATGGAATGATAAAAAAAACAGATGTTTTTTGAGACAGGAACATCACATATTGTTCACACCTAACTTGTGCTATTTTTTGAGTGAGAATTTTACCTGTCAAATATTTAGCTTAACCTTTTATCTCCCACGTTGTCTTGCATGCCAGCTGAAAGAAGTGATGCAGAAGTAGTTACTCCTGTATTGGCTCCAGCTTTTTGTTTTATTAAGTTATCCTTGTTTATTTAGTGGTTACCACTGCTGCCTCACAACGCCAGGGACCCGGGTTCAATTCCCAGCTTGGATCACTGTCTGTGTGAAGTTTGCACATTCTCCCCACGTCTGCATGGATTTCCTCAGGGTGCTCGATTTCCTCCCACTGTCTGCAAGACATGCTGGTTAGGTGCATTGGCCATGTTAAAATTTCTCTCAGTGTAACCAAACAGGCTCTGGAGTGTGGTCACTAGGGGAATTTCACAGTAACCTCATTGCAGTGTTAATGTAAGCCTTGTTTGTGACTAATAAATAAATATTACTTTAATTTGATGCAAGGAAGCCTATAATCATTTGTTTTGGAAGCGCTGAGAAACTGGTAATGTGAGATAAAAGAACCTCTTTACACCATGCCTGCTCCGCCCAATGAATAAGAAGTCTGACAACCACCTAATGAGGGGCAGAGGTGGTGCGGTGCTGGAGTCTCTCCATTGATTTCATTGACTTTGACTTCTGTTTCCATTTTTGTTAATCTTGGTGAGTAGTGGTTAAGATATTGAACACCGATCAGAGATTTCAAAGTAGACACTCCTGCCGCTTTCTAATGTTGCAAAAGCAGGTGACATTTTAAAAGATTGCTTTATTTCATTTCGCAATATGCTCTTAAACTAGATCGCAAGGCCATTGGCAAAGTCATACAGTTATAGAGTGATAGAAGTTTACTGCATGGAAAGAGACTCTTCGGCCCAACTTGTCCATTGCCATCCTTTTTTTAAACTTCTAATTGCCAGAGTCATTGAGCCAGCTTCATTAAGTCTCCAAATAAAATACCTCCTGTTTGGTATTTTCATCACCACTTTTCTTCATGGAGGTCTCCTTTAGAAGTTGATCATCTCTGTATAAAATTAAATTATCCACAGAAGGTCTTTAAAAGTGGGGAAGTCTAGCAATGTATTCAATTATTAGGGTGAAAAACTAGGGCCACTTTGGACAAATATAGTGTTCCTTTCAGGTAGTCATATTCCTTCATGTTCTTTCAGTCATGAGAATGCAATAGCAATGATGGAAGGAAGACCAATGCATAAACAAGCCTACCAAGTGGCATCCATTTACTTTTAAGGAAGAATGATACTATGCAAAGAAATTGTCTAAACCTTATTTAATGTGTTGAAATAAGAAATGACATAATAGGTCACTGGAGCACTGGGAGCAATTTCACAATGGCTGGTATTGCATGACACTGAAAGTGGTGCATCAAAGGATTTTGTCAGAACTGCTGACAACAACTGACCACAGGGAGCAATCCACATGTTGAAGTAGGTCTGCCTGAGGCGTACGTTGGATCTCATTCAATTTAAACCAGTGAACTGTGGACATCAGTGCCATTCTTAAGCCTTTCACTGAGGTGAAATGAATATCAACTTTGGGCTGTAACATTATTGGTGATGGTAGGCCAGGGAGTGAAAGGTGCTGGAGAGATCAGTAGAGGTGAGGATGTAACCAGGAGAGGAAAAGAGAAGTCATCCACATTCTGGTAAAATAGCCTTTTTAAAAGTTTACATTAATGATGGCTGCCTACAGTGGGATACCTTTAAGAACCAATGCTAAAGGCACATACAGACTTGGACATCCAAAATACAGCAGGTCAATTCATAGCATAGCTTGGGAAAATAAAGATCCCAAAGCAATTTTTAGGCACATGTCCTCGACATAGTACAAAGTGACTGGTGCACTTCTGATACTCATATTCGATATTTAAGCACCCAAATCACATCAGTGAAAAGGCCGTGGTATCAATAAATTTCTTAGCCAAGTTTCATATGTTCATTCCTTTGTGCCTGCCAATTCAGTTACATTTCTTGATCATTCTTTCTGCTATGTGCTAACATCAAAGTCTTTAGTATCAGCATGAGATCGGCAACAAGATGAGTGCTCAATAACTCTGTCACTGGCACTTGTGAACCATCACATCAATAGCTGCTGTTATTCTTGTTATAATTTGCTTTCATATAGAATTAAAGCTCTGACAGTTATTGTAAAAAGAAGTTGAGAATTTTATTTGGTAGAGTGCAGTGTTCACCAGTTCTGATGAAGGTTCTACCTCATGTGAATATTTATTTTATCTTGATGAGCCAAATACATGGGGCCAAATTTCCTTGGTCTTCTTGCCAGTGTCTCACCCGAGTTACTGCAAGAATCCGGCAGAATGGTTTGGATAAAGGCCACTTATGTAACAGGGAACAAGGGATATCCTAGGCTAAGACTTCCTGAATCCCTGCTCAAATAATGGAGATTGGAACACTGTGCAAGGTTAAGTGAGTTGGCATCGAGGCAAAGATAAATAAATCCATGGCTACCTTTGTTCTGAATACTAGTCCCTTACACATCGAGACAGTGAACAAAAAACAAAGAGAAGTACAGCACAGGGGCAGGTTAATTAGCTCTCCAAACCTACACCAATCATGATGCCTGCCTAAACTGAAACCGTATGCACGTATGGAGTCCGTATCCTTCCATTTCTATCCTATTCATGTATTTGTCTAGTTGCCCCTTAAATGCCACTTTCATACCTGTTCCCACCACCTCCCTGGGCACGCATTCCAGACATTCACCACCCTCTGTGTAAAAAAATTGCCTCGCATATCTCCTCTAAACATTTTCCCAGCACCTTAAACCTATGTCCCCTAACACTTGACTGTCTACCCGAGGGAATGGCATTTGACTATCCGCTCTGTCCATGCCACTCATAAAAGCATGCTAATGCATTTAAGTCATCGGGCTGCCCGATTCGGGCACGGACCAGAATTGCACCTGAATTGGATGTCCGTAAAGTCACGATTTGCTCGGATTTGGGTACAGATTGAGTTGAAGGCCCAATGCCTGAAAATGGGTGCAAATTGTTGGTAAAATTGGGCCCATAGTCTTGTAAATCTTGTGGAACTGCTTGGAGCCTCCAAGAGGAGCTTGGGCATCCAGTGGTGGCCAAGCATTATGAGGTTAGACCTACTATTCTTAACTCAGAAGACCATTGAATAATGTGATTTGTCCCCTTCTGCTGTTCTGTTGACTTTTGCTGAGCAGTTGTGGTAGAAATGGCATTGTAAGCAAACCATGGGCTCCTAATCAATACAGATCAGTTTGCAAGATGGTATATATTTATTCACATATATAGCTGACCCCACAGATTATTTTATTTGTGGCATCTTTTGGTGCTGCAATATTTTGACACATACTGCAGTTCTTTTCCTGGCATGATTTTCTGTAAATTTGCTACGTTTTTCCTCTTCCATATAAATTTCAGACATTTTGTTCCACGTTTGAAATTCAGCTCAGTCGTGTTTCTTTTAACAAATTTCACATATGTGGGCTTGCAGAGTCCCATTGACTCAACCCATGAGTGATTTGAGTTGGAATCAAATAACTTGTGAGTGTTTATATGCAGTATTATTAGCATTTTATGGTGGCCAAAGGCTACTTGAGCTAAGCAACTAACTTTGAAATACAAGTGTCACTTCTGTTTTCAAGACTGAAGTTTTCAATCCCTCTGTTTCTTTTTACTTCTTGTGCAGCCCACATATTTTTCATCAATTACATTTGTTTTCTGCTTCTTCTGTTATGCCATCTAAACATTAAATAAAACCTTCTCCAACAAGTATTCATAAAGTGGATTGATAAGCAACAATTGATCATATCCTTATATGGGGGTTAGGTAGAGTTCCCAAGAATAAGACATGGATACCATGGGCGAAATTTTCTCATCTCGTCTGTTATGGGAATTGGAGTGGGTGGGGTATGGACCATGTTCGTTGACCTTGGGTGGGGTTTTACAGTTTCGGGACAAATGAAGCCTTAAAAATATCTGCTCCCTCCATCACCTGTAGATTGCAGTATGCTGCCACCCCCCCACACACCTCCATTTGGAGGTGCTTGAAAGGAGTGTGAATAAATATATACCATCTTGAAAACTGATCTGTATAGATTAGAAGCCCATGGTTTGCTTACAATGCCATTTCTACCACAACTGCTCAGCAAAAGTCAACAGAACAGCAGAAGGGGACTGACAAAACAGTTAGGAGATCCAAAGAACTGTCGATTGTATCAAGTTCTCCATCTCCCCACCGTTCCACACCACACCTTTCTGGAATCACATTATTCAATGGTCTTCTGAGTTAGGAATAGTAGGTCTAACCGAATGTACTAAATGAGGATTCAGTACCATAATCTATTGACACACATGACTGAAGTATCTGGAAAGGATACACTTATCTCCATGTGGTGTTCAAGTGGCTGTTGACCTGTCCCAGCCAGCAGCCTAGTAGTGCCATTGAGACTATGATTCATCTTGAAATCTGGTTAACATATGGCCATCTGGTTCCAAAGGGAAGATGAGAGTCCTGCGGGAGTCCTCTGAGTTTGGGTTGATACCAACTGGTGTCCAAGCCTGGCAAAGGGTAGGTTGTGGAATTTGGGTGTTAATATGACTCTTGTGCAGTGAGGAGCAGGGGTGAGCGTGAGTGGTTGGATGGGTGGAGCGATGGGGGGCTAGTTGATGGATGGAGGTCTGGGGGCAAAGAATCCTGTGTGATCATGACCAAGGATATAATTCAGCTCCTTTTGATCCCATAAATAGGTGCTTACTTTGTCTCTCTTTCTCCTTGACTGCCAATATTCCCAGCATAAAGTTCACCTAAAATAACACCAATTCCTATTGATATCATTGAGCTCTGAGTAGTTGTGCATTTGTTTGAAGTATCCACTGGAGACACCCATAACAAGGACAGCAGCAGAATGATGAATGCTACAGAAATTTAATGAAGAGAAGCTGTTAAGTCTTCTTCCCGCCCCTCTCATTTCCACAGGGGGAGGGAAGAGATTTGAATTCCCCACTCTCTCATCATAGCCAATGTAAGGCTGATGAAGGATCAGCACTCCAAAATCTCATGCTATCAAATGAACTGGTTGGGCTTTAATCTGTTGTTGTGAAACTTCTTATTGTGCCCATTCCAGTCAAACATCGGCATCTCCACACCATAATGGTAACTGTATACACGGCTAAAAGATCCATTGTTTTATTTTGCCAGCTTAGTGGAGAAATACTTGCAGAAACTGTGGTTAAAAATAATTCAGTCTGAATGAAAATCAAGTTGGTAAGGTACGTTGTTTGTTCATTTATTGATGAGACATTAACAACTGCTGAACAGCACATTCCTTGTTCCTGCAATTGAAGACATAGAGTTACAGTGATTTAAATCTGTTCTGTAACATGAACCTTAACAAGTTTTTCCACTAAAGAGTACATGAGCCAAAGTCTGTCTTTGCCCGCACAGCATTAGAAGTGTGTGTACTGTTGCCAGCTGCACCTATGCCTAAATTAAACTGGCAGTTCTGCCTGTAATGTCTAGTAAAGTTAAACCATATTCCCAAAGACTGCATCTTTTGGTATGAAATGTTACCTTTTCAACACATATAGAAACAATTAATTCTTGCAAGTAATGACTAAAACAAGTTGTTTCAGTTTTAAAGTGTCTGACCTGTCTCAAAGACCTTTTTCATCTTGTGGCATTTTATATGTGAATGCAACAGACTGTAAGTAAGGTACTTTTAAGAACTGGTATTACAGAATGAGAAGATATGTTGCATTTTATACTTGAGAGGATTAATGCAATCACAGAGACAACTGTAGAAGAAAATTAGATATTGAGTCTATGAATTAACATTTTACCTAAAGCCCAGATCTTCAGCAGTTCAAAAGCAGGCTTGGCGCCATTTTGTTTAATCCACTATCGTGGCGGACATACAGGTTGGCAATAATAGTTAGAATTATTGCCATCAAAGTAAGTCTGGTTATTTTTACTCTTAAATATTTGTCATAGTGGTTAAATGGAATGCATCTGACCATCTGCTTTTTATAACTTTTTTTTGTAGATTTCCATCCAATTTCCCTAGTAAAGAATAATCTAATCTTTGGCAGCCAAGCGATGGGCCCATATCCAATTCTTAATTGTCTCGTATTCCTGATGTTCCAGTAGCATCAGTTGCTTGAGTTGGTAGTATACTGAAGACCGTTTTCCCCAAATCTACATTAGCTCCATTATTTCTACCTTATGATTATTGACTATAACCAGATATTCTTTGCTAAGGAGAACTTTGCAGTCATTTATAAGGATCGTTGATTTGGAATTGTTACATAAAATTTATATTCCTTTGTTTTAGTGATTCATTCCCACCACTGACCCCCCCCCCCAACTTCCTCTTCCTCCCTACAACAATAATGTTATTTTCTCTCTCTTTGTAATATTTTTCCCACATTACAGGCAAAGTTACTGTGCAGACAGACAGTGAAGGATGCCACATTCCAGCCCTCGAATATATCAGTGGAACTGTCAGGTGGGCAGAGAAGTGGCAAATGGAATTCAACCTGGAAAAGCGTGAATGATGCATTTGGGGAGATCCAACAAAGTGAAAGAATACACAATAAATGGGAGGATAATGAGATACTCAGAGTAAAATGAATGATCTTGGAGTGAATGCACTCAGATCACTGAAGATTTATTTATTAGCTACAAGTAGGCTTATATTAATACTGCAATGAAGTTACTGTGACAACAGCCACACTCTGGCACTTGTTTGGGTACACTGAGGGAGAATTTAGCATGGCCAATGCACCTAACCAGCACCGGACAGTGGAGGGAAACTGGAGCACCTGGAGGAAACCCACGCAGACATAGACAGAACATGCAGACTCAATACAGATAGTAACCCAAGTTGGGAATCAAACCTGGGTCCCTGGCAGTCTGAAGTAGCAGTGCTTGCCAGTGTGCATTAGCAGGACAGATAGATAAGGTGTTAAAAAAGCAACAGAATCCTTTCATTTATGAGCCAAGGTATAGAATAAAAGAGCAGGGTGCTTATGCTGAAACTAGATAAAACATTGCTTGGCCACAACTTGAGTACTGTGTGTTGTACTAGAGTAACCTCATTATAGAAGGGATGTAAATGTATTAGACAGGGTACAGAGAAGATTCACAAGGATGTTGCCAAACTGGAAAATTGGAGCTATGAGGAAAGATTGGACAGGCTGAGGTTGATCTCCTTGGATCAGGGAAGGCTGAGGGGAGATTGACTGACATATACAGAATAGTGAGAAGTCTGGATGGAGTGGGTGGGAAGGACCATCAGCGAATCAACCAATAGGGGCTTAGATCTAGAGGGAGTCGAGGAAACATTTTATATGCATAGAGAATTTGAGGATCTGAAACTAACTACCTGAAAGGGCAGTAGATGCAGAAACCCACCGCTCATGTAAAGATACCTGGATATGAACTTTGAGGTGGCAGGGTTGCATTGTTAGTAAGGAAAAGAAGTAAATCGTTAGCAATAAGTGATAGCGGATCAGAAGGAATAGAACCTCTGTGGGTGGAGTTGAGGAATCACTTAGGTAAAAAGACCCTGATGGGAATTATGTACAGGCCCCCTAGCAGGAGTCAGGATGTGGGGCAGGAAGTAAATCAGGAGATAGAAAAGGCATATAAAAAAGGCAATATTACAATAAACATGGAGGACTTCAATATGCAGGTGGACTGGGAAAATCAGATAAGTAGTGGATCCCAAGGAAAAGAATTTGTGAAATGTCTGAGAGATAGTTTTTTTGGTATAGTTTGTGACAGAATGTACTAGGGAACAAGCTATTCTGGATTTGGTGATGTGTAATGAAGCAGACTTGATTAGAGAACTCAAGGTGAAGGAATCCTTAGGGAGTAGTGACCACAATATGGTAGAATTAACCCTGCAGTTTGACAGGGAGAAGCTGGAATCAGAGATAACGGTATTACAATTAAATAAAAGTAACTACAAAGACATGAGGGAGGACCTGGCCGGAGTTGATTGAAAAGAGAGCCTAACAGGGAAAACAGTGGAACAGCAATGGCAAGATGGTCTTCCTCTTGAAGCAGAAAGATATTTTCATTTATATCATTCGTATGTACCATAAACAAAAAGGGATCTAGCACTGATCTCTGACATTGGGCACTGTTCTTCAGTCACATACAGTCACCAACCTCTGTCTCCTATCACTAAGCCAGTCTAGGATCCAACTTGCCAAATTATCCTGAATCCTATGTGCTTGAATCTTCATTATCAATCTCCCTTCTGGGACCTTGTCAAAGGCTTTGCTGAAGGACAAAGAAACATTGCCAATTGCATTATCCTCATCTACACAACAGTTCACTCTTCAAAAAACCCAAACAAATCATACTGTCACACAATATTCATGCATTGTACAATTTAACAAATCACTTTTCACTTTGTTGATCGATAAAAGCTCAATGAATGTTGCTATATTTTTATTCACATCCAAATTTTCCTGCAATAAATACCAAAGGCCTGACAAAGACTCGGTAGAGAGTTATCACAATGTCAGGCTGCTTCTAACTTTCCCAAGGTAATTGACAGAGGCGCTTGAAAATTTCCAGAATGGTTTTCCAAACAATAGTCAGAAGCATAGATTCCATATGTTCCATCTTAGCTGTAAATTTGTCAGTTTTCAACTTCATGGCTAATCGAATGTTATTTTTGGCTGAAGTTTCCAGGGTATCCTGGATAATGTGTAACTCAAGCGCAATGAATTGGAAGCTCCCTGCTTGAGTAAACCATCTTATTGTGGAGAAGATTTCTCTACATTAAATTGATTTGGGAAGTGTTTCAACAGTACATCCAATTAAAGGGTTCAACCACATTTGAAATGTACACAGTCTTCAAAGGAATCCTACAAACACAATAATGTGCAGCACATTACTTATCTGAACTCAGCAAATGTGTAGAGTCTGGGGCATAGCCAGCAAACAGATTGAACTTTTACATTATCCAGCATATTTCACAGCCATATTGTGTGAATTATCATACCTCTGGCCGTGGCAATCGCTTACAACAGTGTCACCCTGTGACTGAGAGAGGCTCACTTCTGAAAGTTTTCAACTGGATACTCTTTGATGCTTGTTTACCTGAAAGACAACTGGTCCAAGTGAGATGAATTCATGGGCATTGGGAATTTAATGCTCTGCTTCTTTTAGTTCCATTGACAATGAATCTGACTGTTTAATGCATTAAATTGCAACCAATTGTACAAGAGGAATAAGATGTGGTGACAGCCATTTTCAATGTGTTTGCCAGGGTAGTAATATGTTGGTGGAGTGGATCGCCCAGCTATTATTGAACCTGTCCAACTTTCATATCATTAAAGTGAACAGGGGCAATTTTCATCTTCATTATCTAGGCAGTTACTTACCTTTGATGGGAACCTGAAAAATTGTTATTAATGAAATAAAAACAATGCAGGTTCTACAATGGTGTGTTACCACCTCTGCCCAATCCATGAAGATAAATGTCACCGGACACTTTTCCCATTGTAGTGAACTTTCTTAATTAGGGTCAGCAAAGTAAACTTTAAAAAAAGAGTTTTCTTTGAATAAAACCAATAGTTTTACTTGTTATGAAAGGGCAGTCATTGCTTTCAAATCATATTGGAATAGCAGACACATTTAAAAAATAACAATGAAGCAAAAGAAGGTTTTGACATAGGGTATATTCACTGATTCAAATGCTCCTCTTAGCATCATGCTCTTCAATTTTATGTGACAGCAGTGTATTCAAAATGGTTTGCCTTGAATAAATTTTACAACTCCCATTCACACATCACATAAAGGGAATCAGTGTGGTGCAGAATTTGTAGCTGGGTGCGAGTCATGCTGAATGTTTAAATAATTATTTCCTTTTACAGAATTGACGCAGTCTGTCGCAGTACATATGTTCATCTCTAAGCCTGTTTTCTGTAGGAAAAATGACACAAATAAGAGGCCCTTATTGCAACATACATGACAACTATGATCAAAAAGTATGACATTTATGTACACCCAGCTGATTGGAAGAGACAACAGAAAAAACATCCTAGAGCAAATCCTTAAACTCTTATATTGGACTTTCAAGTTGAAAATACATATTCCTGGTTGGAATTCCACTCAGTTATATCCAACTAGGTAAGACTGCTGCTACCTTGTTCCATTCTTATCTATTCTCTCATAGCCACAGACTCATCTATAATGGCTCCATTCCCTGCTTCGATTTACTCTTACCATAAGGTCTGATGACCTCAAGGACCTCCTCTTCGTTCTTTATCATTTAGCTGCTTCACAAATACATCATCAAAGGACATAATGTTAGTTTCCACATGTGCAGTGATGTTATCCAGTTCTATATCATCTTATTCCCTTGAATCCTCTATTATCACTAATGTATCAGATTGCTTGGTGACATCCAGTACTGGATAAACAGAAACTTAAATATTGAAAAGACCAAAATCATTGTCTTCAGTTCCTTGCCACTGATTTGGTTTGCTGACATCGACTCTATCTGCCTCTTCTGGGGCGGCATGGTGGCACAGTGGTTAGCAGTAATATCTCACAGTGGCAGGGAGCTGGGTTCGATTCCCAGCTTGGGTCACTATCTGTGCAGAGTTTGCATGTTCTCCCCGTTTCTACGTGAGATTCTGGTTCTTGTTGTATGAAGAATAGTTGAAGATTCTGGGTCTATATTCATTGGAGTTTAGAAGAATGAAGGGGGATTGAAACTTACAGGATTCTGTGAGGCTTGGATAGATTAGATGTGGAGAGGATAAATCCACTCGTAGGAAAAACTCGAAGCAGAGGCCACAACCTCAGGCTAAAGGGACAATCCTTTAAAATAGAGATGAGGAGGAATTTCTTCAGCTAGAGAGTGGTGAATCTGTGGAACCCTTTCCCACAGAAAACAGTGGAGGCCAGGTTACTGAGTGTCTTTAAGACAGAGATAGATAGGTTATTGATTGATAAGGGGGTCAGCAGTTATGGGAAAAAAGCAAAAGAATGGGGGTGAGAAAAAAATTAGCCATGATTAAATTGAAGTGCAGACTCGATGGGCTGAGTGGCCTTATTCTGCTCCTATATCTTATGGTCTTATAGATGCTCTGGTTTCCTCCCACAGACCAAAAGACATGTTGGTTAGATGCATTAGCCATGCTAAATTGTACCTGAACAGGGGCGACCAGGGGATTTTCACGGTAAATATAAATCTACTTGTGACTAATAAATTAACTTTTTAAACTGCCTAAGGCTGAATCAGACTGTTCTCAATGTTGATGTTATTTTGTCCCCAGTATGAACTTCATACCACATATTTGTCTCCCTTAAGACCACTTACTGTCTCCAGGGTAACACTGTCCTACTCCATCATTTAAAGTCTGAACTCATCCAAGACAGAATCATGGAGGTTGTTGCAAATCTTACACTGGACAGGACAATCCAATATTTATACTGTCCAGGCTGTGTGATAAATATGGGGTTGAAGCCAACCTCGAGTTCAGCTTATCAGATCACAAAGAGTAAGAGGCGATCCAAGTCAGAAAAAGTAATTCCTGAACCATCCACGAAGTAACCTTGCCAGCATTGTAGTGTAAAGTATCCTCACAGGAGAGATCAGTATTCTGCAACTGTAGCCTAATGTTTTCACTGCAATAGATGGGGATGTTTTGACAAAATACGTAAGTCTGAACCTCAGCACCACATTGGTAGATCGAAGATAATCCACAAGGTTGAAAAGCCAGAAGAAATACAACTGTGCTTCTTGGGTGAGATCCAAGATTGCAGCTCTTCATTTTGCAATGCTGACATCCTGGTAAATGGTCATCTAACACATTCTAAATTAGATCTAGATGTCAGTGTGATAGTCTTGTCAGATAAAGAGCCATGATTCAAAGGCCTCAGGTTTCAAATAACACACATTCCACCTTTTGGGGCAGGGAAATCCAATCCCTGGTTATCAGCAGGCTCCACTGAGGTGTGGCAATAAACAGATCTTTGAGCTGTTGTATGTAATCTGTAATTATCCTTTCTCCTGAGTAGGGAAACCTGCATAGCCTTGGGCTATCCCTCCCCGAATAGCAGAGGATGTCAAAACAACTATTGTTGCTAGCCAGTCACAACAGCACAGCCCTGAGTACTCAAAACTCTAAAAAGTATTCAGAGCTGGATTTCACCTTCAATCATCTTCCCTCTTTGTGGAGTAGGTTTGTCCATTATCATTCCAAGTCTCAGAAAGTCCCCAGTGGTCAGACCAACTTACTGTCTATGGGACTACCATGGTGCCTCCAGTGAAAGGTGCACCAGAGAACATTCTGCAATCAGAAAACCCCTACCTTCAGCTATGAAGATGGTATAGCAGATCAACACACCAACCACGGTCCACACACTGCAACTTCAATCCAGCATGCCACAATCATGAGGGATGCTGGAACCTGGTATAAGTCCTACACCATCTACAACAGAATGTAAAGATGAATGTACCAATAAACCTACTTCTTGCCACAGGGATGATCTTCTTCAGCCTCAGAGGGACTCAAGATGGCCCAGAAAAAGTAGGAGAAAAAGTAGTGTCAAGACCAATACCATTCTCGTCAACCTCGCAAGAAATGATCAGGAGTAAACATGGATCAGAATATTCAAATTCAACATCCAAACCAGAATCAACAAATTCTACCGCTCTTCCAACAAATGAGGTGTGAAAAGATTTTAAGGGTGGCACAGTGGTACAGTGGTTAGCAATCTCAGCACCAAGGACCAGGATAAATGTGTGGGGTTGTGGGGATAGGGCTTGGGGTGGGATTGTTGTCTGTGCAGACTCAATGAACCAAGTGGATTCCTTCTGCACAGTAGGTTTCTTTGAAAGACTCATTGCTTTCGTATCTTGAACCTTGAACAAGGCTGAAAGTAACTATGCACAATTTGAAAAGGAAGCATTAGAGATTATCTTTGGAGAGAAGAAATTCCATCAAATCCTGTATGGAAGTAAGTTTATACTGTTGCTGGATCATCTTCTATTAACTATCATTTCTGGATCACACAAAGGAATTCCGTTATTGGCAGCAAGCAGAATAAATAGATAGGCATTGCTATTGGCTGTACATACTTATACCATCAAGTTCCTACAATCGAGTTTACATTGTCATGTAGATGGACTGTCAAGGTTACTATTACCACAGAATATTTTGTCCAAGCCATGAAACATATATTGAGGTTTGCTGATCAAAAAAGTTGAAAACAGATAGAACAAAGAGCAAAACAAAACATTGAGGCCAGGATTATACTGGCCTGCCTGCCATGGTGAGGGGTGAAGCACAGTCTATTGACTGAGGTGGGAGTTTACGGTTTCAGGATGAGCGAGGGTGTAAAATCCTTCCACCAAGGACAAGGGATTTTTGTTCGGAATTACTCTACAGGAGAGAAATGTGTTCTTGCCACAGAGTATAGACTGGACTTGTCTCATATATTGTCCAAACCAGAGATGTTGTCATCATGAGCATTCAGGGAGAACTGATGCATTAGGAATGCAACTGCTGAAAATCTGGATTTAACTCTGGAAAGTCTTGAGCTGAACTTTCCTGCAACTGTGGCCCCATCAGATAATTGAGGAAAGCAATATCTCACCTGTAGATCAAATACTGAGTCAATGTCCAGTTACAACATCAATGTTGGTCAAATTAAAGATGAAAATGACAGAAGTTACAACCAGTGTGACAAAGATGCCAAAGTTTCGAGAGTGACAACCTCCCGACTGAATTTTTGTTTTTTGTTCATGTACCCATTAAGATCTACCTTGAATATTACTGACATGTCTGCTTCCACCACCTGCACTGGCAATGCGTCCAGGTACCCACCAACTCTGTGCAAAAGACCTTCTCTACATATTTCCTCACAAACTCACCACCTCTTAGCTTAAATCTGTGCCTTCTTGAGTCGACCCTTCCACTCTGGGAAAAGCCTCTGACTATCCACCATATGCTTCTCATAATTTTGTAACTTCTTTCAGGAAAGAGAAACTAAGAATTAAAAAACAGAGGTTAAAATAATCAGAAAAGAATTCCATCTAATTCACAATTTACTTTAAAATTATTAGATGCATTCAAATTCATTTAAATATCTTTCTTTTACAAAATATTAATTCTTGTGAGGATAATAGCTGATACAGTTTAACACTAATGAAGAAGCAGTGAAATGCTTATCTCTTACCAGCACTAAAAAATTTAAAAAAGAACACAAACATTTTGCTTTTAAAGGAGCATTTTAAGATATTAATTTACATCAGGTACAATTATATACATTAACTATCTCCACATTATATACACATTAGGGTGCCACAATGGCACAGTCAGGTCTCAGGTTTAATTTCCAGCTTGGGTCACTCTCTGTGTATAGTTTGCACATTCTCTCTGTGTTGGTGTGGGTTTCCTCCAAATGCTTTAGTTTCCTCCACAGTCTGAAAAACATGCTATTTAGGTGCATTGATCCCAACATGCTCCGGAGTGTGGCCACTAGGAGAATTTCATATTAACTTCATTGCAAGATATAAGCCTTATCTGTGACTAATAAATAAACTTTATTTTAGCTGGAAGTCTTTGGCTGGAATTTTACTATCCTACCCACCATGGAAATTGGAGCGGTGAGGGGTGATAGCACAGTGGTTAATACTACTGCCTCAGAGCACTGGGGACTCAGATTTGATTCCCAGCTTAGATCATTGTCTATGTGGAATTTGTACATTTTCCCTGTGTCTGCGTGGGTTTCCTCCAGATGCTCCAGTTTCCTCCCACACTCCAAAGGTATGTGGGTTAGTTTGATTGGCCATACTAAATTGACCCTAGTTTTGTGGGGGAATAGCAAGCTAAATATGTGGGTTATGGGGATAGGGTGGGATTGTTGTTGGTGCAGGCTCAATGGGACAAATGGCCTCCTTCTGTACTCTAGGGGTTCTATGGAAAGTTCCATTGACCTCAAGTGGGATTTTCCAGTTTTGGGGCGAGTGAGGCTGGAAAATCTCACCCTTTGTATCTTGTTTACACTGATCCTAAATAAGTGCTTAAAAAAACGCATCGGGATTGTCCCCATTTGATGGCTGTTCTACACCTCTACAGTTGGCTGTGAACATGGAGGACAGCTGATAAAGATCAGTAAGGTTACACAACTTGACAATGACAGCAAAGAAACACATTGTCAATAACCCAGCGAAAAAGCTTCAAGCTGTCATTCATACTCAACTAATCCTTCTCCTTTAGAAAATAAATTGTAAGTGATACTACATCTGAAGAAAAAACCTAAGGAAATGTCTTGGGAAAAGTGTTTAGGAACACTGGATTCTGAAATGGACATGTCTAATTGCAAACCGACAGAACCAATCTGATCACATTTCTCAGGAACACTCCTTGCCTCCATTTGGAAGGATGGTTAACATTATTGTTTGAACTTTCCCAATATAAAAAATGACATCAGCTGTTATTCATCAACAGCCAACTGTCGCTTCCAGCTAAAGCTTTTACTGATGATGAGGTCTGTCAAAATAGTTAAGCTGGCTTCAATTAGCGAAGTCTACATAGTTTTAAAATACAGACTGTATTCTGTTTTGAATGAAGATTACTGTGAAGATTAAATATGAGCACTATACCACTCAAACAGATACAGAGCAGATTTTTTTTTTCCTCAAACATCAGAGGGTAATTAAAATCTTCCAAGATGCAGAGTTCATCTCTGGATTCAGGAAAAAAAAACAAATGTATTTCAATCACCCTATTTTTCAAAGGCCCGAATTTCCACCATGACAGAAAGGCTCTCTGTCCTGGCAAAAATCCTGGAAAAAGCTGAAAATTCGAAGAGTCGCTCTTAAACCCGGCATTTCCCATCTACATGGGGGCAGGACTGGTGTTGAACTGGAGTGTGCACATGTGTGATTCCCAAGCACAGCTGGCCCTTTAAAATGGATGAACAGAGGCATAGAATCCAGAGTGTGCAGATTAGAACAGGTATGTGGAGGTCTGAACTTGATGGATTCTTATGGTTAGGCAGAGTCTACCCTTTGAAGGGGTAAGTTTACATTTAGTTATTGTCACATGTAGGCTTACATTAACATGGCAATGAAGCTACTGTGAAAATTTCACAGTCGCCACACGCCAGCACCAGTTTGGATACGTTGAGAGAGAATTTAGCATGGCCAATGTGCCTAACTAGCACGTCTAATGGACTATGGGAGGAAAGCACAGCACCCAGAGGAAACGCACACAGGCATGGGGAGAACGTGCAGACGTTGCACGGAATCAAACCCGGGTCCCTGGCGCTGTAAGGCAGCAGTGCTAACTGATGTGCCACTGTGCCACCCTAAGTTATCCTTAGATATGTTATCCCTCTGGATAAGTCTAGGATATTTTTGGGAGTGGTAAGGCACCCATTGGGAATCTTACGCATGAACATGATTACACACTTTTTAAGTGTTGGACTTGTCAACCTGCTAAAGAGCAGTCCGGCTGCCAAGGAAATGTCCCACTGTCAAGGAAATGTCCAGCTGTCAAAGAAATTTTAAGGAGCTGTCCAACTGTCAATTCCTGTCACAAAGTTCTCCAGAAAATTGAAGACAGTGGAAAAGAAACCATTGGCAGATTTCTCAACAAGCACATCATTTGACTGCTCTATTTCAATGGGGAAGTTGAGTGCATGATGGAGCTCATTAAGGGATGGCAGGAAATTCTGTCATGCAGCTGAAGATTCATATATGACAAAAGGAATCATCTTTGTATTAAAAATATGCAGGAAGTTTAAAAGTAATTGTGTAATTAATTACAAAGCATAAATGCAAGTGTGTAGTTTTATGAGACTTCTGGATAAATTCTGCAACTGTGACGAATAACTAAAAAATAGGATCAAGACAAGGCACTTTTTGTGCAGAATACATCAGTATATTCTGTCTGAATCAACTCTTCACCAGAGCAATCATCTATTAATCCCACTGCTCCAGTTTCTCCCCATCATCCTGTATCTTCCTCAGTATCAATTATTGATCTACTTGTCTCTTCAAAGATACAATGACCAAAAAAATTCCTAAATCTGTTCAGACGCAGTCTCATATCATTTCTACGCCAATGTTTTTAGCCTCAATCACAACCTGTGGTAAATCACTCTGTGCTCCAGCAACTCTCTGTATAAATAAGATTCTGCTTGTTTCTTTTAGCAACAATTTCAATGTGATAAACCTCTTTTCACTGATACTCGAAACACGGGTATAGTCTTTCCTTACTCATCTTACAAAACCCTTCGAATTGTTACTGTTATCTCAGTAGAACCAGTAACTTTTAAAAATAAATTCAAACTCCCGCTCATTTAAATGAAAGATTTATGCAACAAGATTTGACGTTTTGAACAAATATACTTCTATTATACTAGAGTTTAACAAAACAGATAGACTAACTTAATATCATATTTCGTAAACACTTGGGACCAAATTTTCACAATGCCAGAAGGGCTCTGTGTCTAAGCTGAAATAATATGATAGCTTGGAATCCAGGCGTCTCACCCCTGAACCTGGCACCCATTCAAAAGCATTCTTTCTGGTTGTATCACAGCTTGGTATGGCTCCTGCTCTGGCCAAGACTGCAAAAGGTCGTGAATGCAGCCCAATCCATCACGCAAACCAGCCTCCCCATCCATTGATTTCCTACACATCCCATTGCCTCAGCAAGGCAGCCAGCATAATTAAGGATCCCTTGCACCCCAGGCATTCTCTCTTCACCTTATTCTGCCAGGAAAAAGAAACAAAACTCTGAGGTCACTTACCAACCGACTCATGAACAGCTTCTTCCCTGCTGCCATCAGACTTTTGAATAGATCTACCTTGCATTGAGTTGATCTTTTTCCATACCCTAGCTATGACTGTAATACGACATTCTGCACTCTCTCATTTCCTTCTTTATGAATGGAATGCTTCGTCTGTACAGCGCGCAAGAAATAATATTTTTCACTGTATATTAATATATGTGACAATAATAAATCAAATCAAATCATTATTTTCTCTGAAGGGGAATAGGTCAGATGACATTTCAGGGAGGTCAGATATCTCTTTAGATTGTTAGGAGAAGATATGAACTTGTGGAAGTGGACAGCAGCAGGATTTTATGGTTCTGAAGGGGCATGCATACCATGCCCCTCCACCTCCCCATTCCCCCACTCCCACCCCCCTCCCCCCAACACACACACACACACACACACACAAACACACACAAGTAGATGTTGCAAGACATTTAAATCTTCATATCATTCGACAGGACCCTGATATCTTACTGGGCAGGACAGGCTATAAAATCCTGGCCTTTAGATGTTAGACTGGGGCTACAGCAGATGTTGAGGAAACTGACACATGGGAAAAAGTTACATGACCTTGTTTTTTTTCAGTCAAGCTCTTGCAGAAATATCAATCCATGACAGTATTGGGAGGAGTGACCACTGCACATTTAACATCATCACATCGAGGAACTTCTTTAAAAAAAATCATTCATAAGATGGGGGCTCACTGGATAGGTAGCATTCATTATTTATACCTAGTTAAAGATGGAGGTTAGTTGCCTCCTTGAACCACTGCAGTCCATGTGTATCGGTACACTCACAGTATGGTTATAGAGACAATTCCAGGACTTTGACCCATTGAAATGAAGGAACAATGATCCAGTTCCAAGTCAAGACGATGAGTGGCATTATAATGGAAAGAAAAGTCATTGATGAAGCAGCTGAAGAAGATACCCTCCATCATATTATCCAGCATGGTAAATTCAATAGATAGTCAACAGAATTAGCAACCCAGAACTGATAATCCATGAGTTGCTGTGAGCAACGGCACAATCACAATTTATAATCACATCACCCAGCATATTTCATGTCTTATCATTACCATTGAGCCAGGAGGTCAAACTTAGTTCAATGACGAATGCAGGAAAAGTCAAAGTTTATTTATTAGTCACAAGTAGGCTGCATTAACACTGCAATGAAGTTACTGTGAAAATCCCCTAGTCGCCACACTCTGGTGCCCATTCAGGAACACTGAGGGAGAATTTAGCATGGCCAATGCACCTAACCAACACATCTTTCAGACTGTGGGAGGAAACCAGAGCACCTGGAGGAAACCCACACAGACACAGGGAGAATATGCAAACTCCACACAGACAGTGACTTGAGCCGGGAATCGAACCCAGATCCCTGGCGCGGTGAGGCAGCAGTGCTAACCACTGTATCACTGTGCTGCCCCATGGAATGCCGGGAGCAGGCATACCTACAATTTTGGTTTTCAACCAGGTGAAGCTACAACTTGCATGCTAGACAGTGAAGATGGTTTGAGATAGATAGAGCTCAGCAATCCCACAGCAATGGATCAGATCTAAGCTCTGCACTCCTGCCAATTATGGTCATGAACCATGTTGGACAATTGAACAGTTGACTGAGGGGAGGAAGTTCCACAAATATCTTATCTTCAATGATGAAGCAGTGCAGCACAAGACAAGGCTGAAGCATTTGCAACAATTTTCAGCCAATGTAGATGATTCACCTCAGCCTCCTCCAGAGATCACCAGCATCCCGGAGGCCAGTTTTCAGCTATTTCAATTTACTTTGCATAAGCAATGGGTCATGATAACATTCTGGTTATAATTCTGAAAGCCTGTGCTTCAGAAGTAGTCACATTCCCTAGCCAAGCTGTTTCAGTTTAGCTACAACACTGGCATCTACTCAACATTGTGGAAAATCTCCCAACTGCATCATGTCCACAAAAAATAGGCCAAATCCAACCCAGCCAATTACTGTCCCATCAGTCTGCTCTCAACCATCAGCGAAGGGATGGAAGATGTTGTCAACATTATCTGTCTGTAAGTGGGACATACTCAACAATAACCTGCTCATTGACAAGTCAGTTTGGTATCTGCCAAGACCACTCTGTTCCTGAACACAGCATTGGTTCAAACATGGACGAAAGAGCTGAACTTGTGAGATGAGGTGAAAGTGACTGATTTTGACATCAATGAAGCATTTGACTGAGGGTGGCATCAATTGCTAAGACTTAGCAAAATTGGAATTAATGGATTAAGTGGGAAAACACCCCACTGGTTGGAGTCATACCTGGCACAAAGGACGACGGCTGTGGTGATCGGATATCAATGATCTCAATTCAAGGACATCACTGCAGGAGTTCCTCAGGATAGTATCTTCTGCCCAGCAATCCTCAACTGCTTCATATATGGTCTTCCTTCCATCATATGGTCAGTAGTGGGGGATGTTCGCTGATTATTGCATAATGTGCAGCACCATTTGCGATTCCTCTGATACTGAAGCTGTCCCTGCCCATATACAGCTAGGCCTGGACGACTTTCAGGCCTGGAGTGCTATGCTGCAAGTAACATCCTCATGACAGAAGGATCAGTAAATGACTATCTCCAGCAACAGATAATCCAACCATTTCCTCTAACATTCAATGGTGAAACCATCACTGAATTTCCCAACTACCAACATCTGTGGTTGGGGGGAGGGGTAACCATTGACCAGGATCTGAACTGGATCAGCCATACAAATACTAGAGCTGCAAGAACCAATTAGGGGCTAGGAATCCCGCAATGAGTAACTCACCTCTGACTCTCCAGGGACTGTCCACTATCGACCATGTACAAATCAGGAGTGTGGTGGAATACTCTCCACTTGCTTGGATGAGTTGCAGTTCCAACAACATTCAAGGAGCTCGACAACCTCCAGGGCAAATCACCCTGGAAGAGGCAATGGTGTAGCGGTGTTACACCAGGGGGATAATGGAGGTTTGAATTTAAGAGCCGTGGAGTTATGCTGCAATTGTACCGGATGTTGGTGAGACCACATTTGGAATATCGTGTTCAATTCTGATCACCTCATTATAAGAAGGATGTGGAAACATTGGAGAGAGTGCAAAGGAGATTTACCAGGATGCTGCCTGGTTTGGAGGGTATGTCTTATGAGGAAAGGTTGAGAGAGCTGGGGCTTTTCTCTTTGGAGTGGAGGAGAATGAGAGGTGACTTAATAGAGGTTTATAAGATGATGAGAGGGATTGATAGGGTGGATGTGCAGAGATTATTTCCTCAGGTGGATGTAGTGTTACTAGGGGGCATAACTATGAGGTACATGGTGGGTGATGTAGGAGGGATGTCTGAGGTAGATTCTTTACTCAGAGAGTTGTTCTGGTGTGGAATAGACTGCCTGCTGTGATAGTGGATGCAGACACTTAAGGAACTTTCAAGCGGTTATAGGATAGGCACATGGAGCACTCCAGAATTCTCGGGAGATATAGCTTGATCTTGGGCTTGGGCATAGCTCAGCACAACACTGAGGGCCGAAGTGCCTGTAGTGTGCTATAATGTTCTATGTTCTATGTTTTCTCTGCACTAGTAATCCAGAAACCCAGAGTAATGCTTTTAGAACCTGGTTTAGAATCCCACTGTGGCAGATGATGAAATTTGAATTCAATAAAATAAAAATTTAGCATTAAAAATCTTACTACACCATGGAATCATTACTGATTATTGTCAAAAAAACATCTGGTTCACTCATGCCCTTTAGGGAAGGAAATCTGTCATCCTTACCTTGTCTGACCTACATGTGATTCCAGGTCCACAACAGTGTGGCTGACTATTAAATTCTTCCTGAAATGGCCAATAATGCCACTCAATTCATGGGCAATTCGGTTGGGGCAACAAATGCTGGCCCTGCCAATGATGCTCACATCCCCAGAAAGAATAAATAAAGCTTGTTTGATTGGCAGCCCATCCACCACCAATGTTCACTCCTTCCATTGCCAACAGATTATTGGCAGGAGTGCGTACCATCTGCAAGATGCACTGCAGCCATTCACCAAATCTTCAGCAATTGCACCTTCCAATACTGTGACCTCAGACAAGGGCAGCAGATACATGGGAACACCACCCACTGCAAGTTTCCCTCCAAGTCACTCAGCATCCTGACTTGGAATTAAATCTCCATTCCTTCACTATTGCTGTGAAAATCCAGCTCTGTGGGTGTACCTACATGACATGGACTACAGCAATTCAAGAAGGCAGCTCACACCATCTTCTCAAGAGCAAGTAGGTATGGACAATTAATACTTGCCTAGCTAGCAATGTCCACATCCTTTGAAAGACTTTTTAAAAAGATATCTTGAAAACCCACATACATCTACTGCATTCTTTTATCCAGACAATTCATTGGAAAAATCAATTACCTGTAACTGAAGAAATGGCCATTTGATCGATTTAATCCATTGCTTTACAAATCATGATTACATCACTTTAAAATCTTTTTCAATCCAATTAACAATCATTAATCCATTTCTTTCCCATCTATCAACCAACATTATTGCCTTACGGTTACGTCATCTTATACATCTGTGCTTTATAACAAGCCTCCTATCCCTTATTCCTCAGATACTGAAGCAGTCTGTATGTACACACGAAGACCTAGGCTCATGAGTGACAAGTTACATTAAAGTCACACAAATGCCAACCAACAATTTTCTCCAGTAAGAGAGAATCCAATCATCTCCTCCTGATATGGATTCTGCCAGCTCATTTCATCCCTTAAAACAGATAATCCCTATCATATAAAGGGTCTTGTGTTGTTTCCGGAAAGTTCCATGTGTGCTTGAGCAATTGTCTCTGCCAATAATGGCAATGCGTGTTGATCAGGTATAGAATCCCACTTCCATCCACAAAGCAATTTGAACACACAAGTTTGCTTTCACTTCTAGGACAACTATCAGACTGTTAAAGTAATTGATTTACTTAAGAACTTGAACATTGCATGTAGAATGAATTATAGATCAATGAAGTAATTTTTTGTGGTAATCTATGTTTGTTTTAAATACTTAAAGTGACAAACTTACTATTACTGTACTTAACAGCTGGGGATAGGGAAAGTTGTGGGTGAAGTAGGTGCCTGACATTCCAAAGAGGGCTTGACTGATTTTGGAGAAGATGGCAGTGTGGAACAATACCTGATAATCATGAACAGAGTCCAGCAGAGTTCAGGTCACCTCCACCTGGGCTTCCCTTGCCTGCAAAGCTATGAGATGTTGTCTCTCAGTGCTTCCAGATCCAGGCACCCTGCAATCCTGCCAGATTTTGATCAATTCCACCTTCCCAGAATTCTTCATTTCCAATCCTGCTAAATATCAGCAGTTCTCCTGTCAGGATTTTATCCAAGATCTCAGCAACTATAAATTCCACCTCCCCTTTGACCACTCTATCCAGCAAATGCAATGAATTCCAGGCATCTCAATCTGATTGTTCCCCCATGTCAGAATTAGCTATCCACGTGAATGAAACCATGGACCGAGATTTTCCTACCCATGCCCCCTGCCCACATACTGATTACCTAGTGGCGGAGGTCGCTTGCCATTAGCTGATGGTGGTATCTTCTGGTCCTGGTATTTAAAGGCCAAGGGCTATTTGCGTTGCCTACCAATCATGCCAGGAAGGGCCAGAAACTCCCACCCATTTCCATGTAAATCACCTCAAAGCATGTTGTGCATGGAGTCATTTTTGAAGTCCAGCAATAATTGCTAATGCCATTTTTGCTATGTATTAGGGATCTGATATCATTTGTTTGTAAAAAAAAATAAACAAAGCAATCTTATTGTGCTACTGGGAAATGAGGAAGAGCTTCCTTTCACAAGTTTGGTTTCAATATGACCACATCCTCCATCCCAGTTATGCAGGTGGGAGGCAGTTGGTGAAGGAGGAGAAAGCATCTTTTGCTCCACCCTTTGAGTTTAGCCTGTCAGATTTTTGCCCCAACATTCATCTCCATTGAGGATTTAAAGTTATAGACTATGATACTTTGTAATATCCAGCACCAGAAATGTCAATAGTCTCCTCATTTAAGGAAGGACTTGGTGGCATTGTTTAAATTTAAGTTTTTTTAAATTTATTTGTTAATGTCTCATGTAAGGCTTACATTAACACTGTGATGAAGTTACTGAGAAATTTCTTTGGTCACCACACTCCGGTGCCTATTCAAGTCAATGTGCCTAACCAGCACGTCTTTCGGACTGTAGAAGGAAACCTGAGCACCTGGAGGAAACTCATGTGGACATGGGGAGAATGTGCAAACTCCACACAGACAGGGACCAAACCAGGAATTGAACACAAGTCCCTGGCGCTGTGAAGCAGCAGTGCTAACCCTGCTGCCCCTTTGCCACCGTGTCGCCTCTTGGGCAGTTCAGCCATTGAGGGCAGGTCAGAGGAGGTTCACCAGATTAATTCCGGGGATGAAGGGGTTGACGTATGAGGAGAGATTAAACAATTTGGACTTATACTCGCTGGAGTTTAGAAGGCTGAGAGAGAATCCGGTCAAGGTATAAAAAATGTTAAACGGGATTGATAAAGTAAATGTAGACCAAATATTTCCCTTTATGGGGTAATCCAGAACAAGAGGTCATAGGTATAGGTTGAGAGGTGGTAGATTAAAAACTGAGATGAGAAGGAACTACTTCTCGCAATGGTGAATTTGTGGGACTCACAGCCCCATAGCACAGTGGAGTCCGCATCATTGAACGGTTTCAAGAGGGAGATAGATATATTTCTAATAAAAGAAGTGATAAAAGGACATGGGGAACAAGTGGGAGGTGGAATTGAGACCAGAGAGAAATCAACCATAATCTGATTGAAGGGCTGAATTTGCCTACTTCTGCTCCTAATTCTTATGTTCCTATAAGATATGAGGGCATAGTTTAACTGTAAATGAACGCAATTGCATCAATTGTGTCAGAATAGATTAATTATTAAAATAATGTCATCACGTTCCCTTCTTAATTTGCTGAGCTGTTACATCAGTGGAGCATTGAATGGAAATTAATTAATCTTGTTAATTTTTATAGGCCAATTTTTAACAAGCATTTATTTAGACATTCATAAATCCTGCCCACTGGAAGAAGCCAGGTTTTAGTGCAAGCTGTTATTGCTGCTGGTTAATAAAAAGATTCAAATTTCAGAAATGCAGTTTGGTAAATTTTAGCTTAAGTCATTTTTTGAAGATTGTAATGAAGAGTATGCAGGCGTCCACGGCATTCAATTGGGAATGAATGAAAGTTTCTGGTGTGCCTTTTTTAAAAGAAGCAAAGAAGTGCCACTGAAATTATTGCTGTTATAAGACAAGTTTCTTTTAATGAACCTCTTCTTTTGCTGGGTCAAAGCAGCAAATATGAGATAGAAAAACAAAGTCACAATTTTTTTAGGAAAGGTTCCTTTTCAAATTAACACTACAACATTTTTGTATCAATTCACTGCTTAGAGTTCTTAGTTGGTGAATCAAAATGTAATTTTTCACATGTGTTGTTATATATCTGGCAGTATTTAATGAGGCTTGTAAAAGTGGGTGAAATCCTGCTTTCCCCATGTCAGGTTGAGTGCAACATTTTCAATTGGCTGTGTGTCAATGATGAAGAAGGTATTGTGCTATCTGGTGACAAGAACTTACTTACCATGCGTTTTCATACCATAAATACTCATTTGGGGTGATTTTGTACAACCCAAAAGGAGAGAAATTTGGTGTGTGGGTTGACTTAATATGGCAGGATTGGGGAATTTCAATTTCTTGATGGTGGGCCAAGATAATTGCTTTGATGAGCGGGCAGGTAAGTGGAGTTGAATCCACAAAAAGATCACCCAGGGTCTTTTTGAATGGCAGAGCAGGCTCAAGGGCCTCCTCCTGCTCCTAGTTCATATGTTCTTATGATAACATCAATGGCATGTTTGTGGCACATCGAGCTTCACCCCAACCGATGGTGGGATTACATTTGTAAAACATTTGCTTGCATTGAATACTGATAAGCGCAAAAGCTCTGTTTAATTACATCCTACCTTCAAGATTAAGTCAGTGGCCTACAAATATCTCATGGCATTTGACTCATGAGCATTAAAAGGTTTTGTGTAAGGTCAGCGGTTTTAGAACATAGGATATTGGACAGTAGAGCAAAGGAACAGGCCCTTTGGCTTACAGTGTTGTGCTGAATATGACACAAATTAAACAAATCCCTTCTGCCTGCCTATATCCCTCTATTCCTTGCATTCATGTGCTTACCTAGAAGCCCCTTTATTGCTCCCACCCTATCTGCCTCCACCATTACCAGACACGGTACGTTCTAGACATCTGCACTCTCTGTGTAAAAGATTTGTCCCTCACATCTCCTTTGAACTTCTCCCGTCTCAATTTAAATGCCCTAATATTAGACATTTCAACACTGGACAAACTTCCTCGTTATACTCCAAAGGGGCAGGGTAGGGTGGGGGGTGGGGCAGGAGAACGTCAGCTTTCATGGAACTCAGGACTGACAAGTGATGAGATGGGTTTTGGCCTGGGATCAATCGGGAGATGGTAGAGTGGAAGAGGGATCAAAGGGAGAACCAGAGTGGGTTCAAAGTCACAAAAGAGTGAAGCAGGACAAGACTGGTATCCTGGGTGTTGTGGGTGGCATCAGGCATTGTATCATCAGTCCTGGTTTCTTGGGCACAGTAACACTGGCTCCCCTGTCCAATTTGAAGTGGGTGAGGTGACCATTTGCTGAGATGTCTGCATTATCAAAAGAGAATCCTTGATCTTTGACCTCACCCAAGAAGCATGGTTGGGTCTCTTTCTGGTGTTGAAGGTCACTTTCATGGTTTGTCTTGGGATCCTTTGCCCATCTGGACGTCTTAACTTTGCATAGATTTCCCAACTGTCTTGCATGGTTGCAGTGGAACAACTGCATTGCGATTGCTGGACACTCTGTCATCTGTGAGGTCGTTCGAATCCACAGTGCTGACATAGTCTGTGTCAGAATCAGAAAAACAAAACAGGAATCAAACAAGTGAATGCCCTACTTTATTCAGTACATTTGATAACTGATGCTATTCTTGCCAGGCAAGTGATAACAAATACTCAGACAAATCTGATGAAGTTCTATATTCATTCAATACATATTTTAATCTAATAACATTGTAGAGATTGTGAAATTCAGCAAACATGTCCAATAACCTAGAGAACAGATTGACTGTTTTAGAAATTAATTATATAGATTGGCTATAGAGCAGCATGGTGGCACAGAAGTTAACACTGCTGCCTCACAGTGCTTGGGACCCCAGGTTCGCTTTTAGCCTCATTGTCTGTGGGGAGATTTTGTTGGTATGGCAGACAATGGGTGGGGTTTTACGGCGTCGCTTGGGAGAATCAGGAAATCCCCACCCGAGGTCAACAGAGATTTGATTCTGTGCTGATTCCATGGCAGATGATATGGTAGATTTCTGGAGAATGTCCTTTCAGACTCAATACATCCAAGGATGGACTGACTGGAAAAAGGGCCATCAAAAATTCAGGTATCTGAAATCCGTCAATGGCATCAATCCATTATACATGGTGAAAACAAGCTATGGTACAGAGCAACCCCAACGGTCCAGCTGGTGAAACAACAGAGAGGCAGAGAGACTCCAGGTCAGGGAAGACAATACTCAAACTAACCACAAGAGGGTGGGTGACTATGTCAACACTGTGGATTTGAATGACCTCACAGATGTGTGTCCAGCAATCGCAATGCAGTGGTTCCACTGCAACCACCAGGGACACTTGGGAAATCTATGCAAAGCTAAGACACTCAGATGGGCAAAGAATCCCGAGGCAATCTATGAAACTGACACCAGGAAGAGGCACAACAATGCTTCCTGGGTGAGGTCAAAGATCCGGGATTCTCTTTTGGTAACGCAGACATCTCAGCAAATGGTCACCTCACCCATTTCAAATTGGACAGGGGAGCCAGTGTTACTGTGCCCGAGGAAACAGGGCTGATAACATGATGCCTGATGCCACCCACAACTATATAGAGGCAACAAAGTCTCAGTTAAAGGTACATTGCAGAAAACATCAAACACAAACATAAATAAATATGGGAGACATTATTTTTGTCCACAATCAGGAGAAGCATCCTTCCAATCCAGTAGAACCAGCTAAGAAGCTTTCGATTATTCTGGCCAATAGCTTTATGGTGAATTTAAATTCAGATTAGGAAAATAGATTGGCCCAGAAAGCATGAAGGTGATGCCTCAATTGAAAATACTCTAGAAAGTACAGCTAAAGTTGACCAGAGGACAGTAGTGTTTGAAAGGACATGGAGCTTACTACTCAACTGAGCAACAGTGGGACCCCAGTCAGATTGGACGCCACACTTGCCCACCTGAATAGAGAATCACGAGTTGACATGGCAGGATTTCTTGCTACATTGAAAATGACCTCTAACAAGCCCTTAAGTTACAGCATTGTACCCCTATCTGTATGGATGTGGGAGAGGCAGTTTTCTTATCATCTAAGTTCAGGAAGGTAGGCCCAATTTCAGGGGCTGAATTCCCATCTGGTTGATGTGTCAGCCTAAATCACCAAGCAACTGAAATTGGAATATTGCTGTTGTGTTAGCCCCAAGCCGTCACTTTTTTCAAGTTAAAGTTATTTTATTAGTCACAAGTAAGGCTGACATTAACACTGCAACAAAGTTACTGCAAAATTCCCATAGTTGTCACACTCTGGTGTCAGTTCAGGCACCTAATCAACATATCTTTCAGACTGTGGAAGGGAACTGGAGCACTGGGAGGAAACCCATGAAGACACAAGGAGAACGTGCAAACTCCACATTGACTCAAGCTGGGAATCAAACCTGGGTCTCTGGTGCTATCAGGCAGCAGCGTTAACCACTGTGCCACCATACTGC
Organism: Sphyrna mokarran; assembly: GCA_024679065.1. Classification (NCBI taxonomy): domain Eukaryota; kingdom Metazoa; phylum Chordata; class Chondrichthyes; order Carcharhiniformes; family Carcharhinidae; genus Sphyrna; species Sphyrna mokarran. The sequence goes on from JAGIQG010000001.1 coordinate 34,294,562, forward strand.
TCACCATGCTGTCTACATCATAATCAGAGATATCATAGATTTCATGAGATATCATTGTTTGCATCAACTTTCTGAGAAAGCATTCTATCCCAGGCCCTGCCCTGTCCCTTTAACCCTCATATTTACCCAATTACCTATACATCTTGGGACACGAAAGAGCAATTTAACATGGCCAATCCATGTAACCTGCACATCTTTGGAAGGTGGGAGGAAACTGGAGCATCTGGAGGAAACCCACACAGACACGGAGAGAATTACAAACACCATTAAGACAGTCATTCAAGGCTGGAATTGAAGCTGAGTTCCTGGCACTGTGAGGCAGCAGTGCTAACCACTGTACCACGATGCCATCCTACCACCCCCTAAGGAAGCCCATGAAAACATAGTAATCCCCTGATCACAATCCTTGGGTTTGAACAGCTGAGCCCACAGATTACCAATATGGACAAGGTAGAGTTCAGCTGGACATGGGCAGTGCAACCTATGATTAAAGGCCCAGGCACTCCCAGAGTGAGATACCCAGAGCAGCTTGATCATCACTCACCCTTTGATTGCTCACCCCCCAGTAAAACTTACAGATCCTTTCGAGGATTCCTCATTAGGAGTTGCACGGGCAGAGTTCTGAAAGCAAGAGCTTTGTCTATGCTTGAGCTACAACAGAGAAAATTCAGGACTCTAGCCCAGAATAAATAGATTTTGAACCATCCCAAGTCAACCTACAAAATCCACACTCCAGGAAAAGACTCCGTCCTTGCGAATGCACTAACCCTGATTTAAACCTATAAAGCTGTAGCAAACTCATCTCTGCATGTCAATATCACTGTGTGAAGTCAAATCCACTGGAAAAGTGGAGTATTGGTTTTCAGAGGTTTTACCAACCTCTCTGAAGGACTCCCTTTATCAATGCTTATAAAAGGGGAGGCAAATCACAAAGTACCTCTCTGTTTACACATGGCAGGTAAGAGGAGAAATTAACCTCTTTCCTTGTCTATAACAGATAGGTTTTACTTTCTTTCCCATCACACAAACCAACTCCCAACCATCGACTCTGTCTACATTTCCTGCTGCCTCAGCAAAGCAGCTATGAAGGAATGCTGAATGGGCATTGATTTTGGACTCTGGAACTCATGTGAAATAATAATTTTTTTCCCCTTTGATCTCAGCCCTTTAAGTCATTCTTTCTTCTATCCCTCATTTACTGTATGAATACAAAGGAGACAATGCCCCCCCCACCTCCCCATGTAAACTAACCCTTTGAGTTTGCTCCATTTTGAGTTTGTTTTGAGTTATTATTAGTAGAAAATTGGATCGCACCAAAACTCAGGGATTGGGAAATATGTCACAGCTTATAAAAGGGGATGCATGTCGCAACATACCTTTCTGTTTACATATGGCAGGCAAGAGGAGAAATTAGCCTCTTTCCTTGTCAATAACAGATAGGTTTTAATCTTTTTGTCCACTACTAGATGTTATAGCAGCTGAAAATATCTCAAACCAGTCTTTGTTGTGCGTCTTGCCTTTACCAAATGTTGCTGATGCTGAATTTGCAAGTTTCAACATTATCAACATCAGCATTTCTAGTAGGTAACAATGAGAACCTATGAATCATTTCTTGTGCTAGGGCTCCAGTCTTGGGTAACTGTATAGAGTTTGCACATTCTCTCCATGTCTGCATGGATTTCCTTCCAATGCTCCAGTCTCCACCCACAGTCCAAAGATGTGCAGGTTAAGTTGCTAAATTATCCTTCAGTATACCCAAATAGGCACTGGAGTGTGGCGACTAGGGAAATTTCACAGCAACTTCATGCTACATTGCCCCTCAGTGCTAGGGGATTAGCTAGGGTAAATGCATGGGGCTAAGTAAATGACCTAAGTGGGATTGTCATCGGTGCAGGCTCATTGGGCCAAATAGCCTCATTCTGTGTGGTAGGGATTCTATGTGTCTATTCTATGATTCTAAAATGGACTGGTCACCATTGGATGAGTAAATCAATGACAACAGATGACAATTTCCTGAGCTCTGTGTCCTGATTGAACTTTGCATCACCAACACTTTTTCTCAGGACACATGTTGCCACAAAATATCATAATGTCATCCAAAGTGGATGCCACAGTGATTAGCACTGCTGCCTCTCAACGCCAGGGGCCCCATATTCAACATCCAGCTTGGGTCCACTGTCTGTGCAGAGTCTGCACATTCTCCCCATGTCTGCATGGGTTTCCTCTAGTTGCTCCACTTTCCTTTCAGTCTGAAAGCCATGCTGGTTTGGTGCATTGGCCATGCTAAATTATCCCTCAGTGTATCCGAACAGGCACTGGAGTGTGGCGACTAGAGAAATTTCACAGCAAATTCATTGCAGTGTTAATGTAAGCCTACTTGTGACACTGATAAATAAACTTTAAGATCTGTCTATTGGCACCAACTTGACTTGATTAGCATGAGAAAGTATGATCTGTCCAGTGTTCTCCATGCCCAGAGCTACCACAGCAGATTGCAATACAGCCCACTCTCTTATTAGCAGCAGAGTAAAGTTCCACAGGCACCAGCCCACCATGCATCAACATCTATAGCGCAGGAAATCAGGCTAAATAACAGTACTTCACATGTATTCAGCCACTTAGGCAATTAAATGTTTATGCTAAAGTGGAAATTGTACAAAGTCATTTCCTTCTTACTTTCATCTACATAACTCGAATTTGGACTCACTCAGTAATGTGTTTTCCATTCCAGAATGCCTCTACTCAATCAGCAACAAGATTTCTTTGGTACTGTATTGCTGTACGGGGCACTGTATTGCTTTATGTATTCAAGTCAGCTCAGCAGGAGGCAACAGGCTGTTTGTGTAAAAGATTCACCTCAAGTGGGCAGCCTTCAATCTTAGACAAACACATAGAAGATAGGAGAGGAGGAGGCTATTCGGCCCTTTGAGCCTGCTCCGCCATTCATTATGATCATGACTGATTATCCAACTCAATAACCTAATCCTGCTTTCTCCCCATAACCTTTGATCCCATTCACCCCAAGTGCTATATCCAGCCACTTCTTGTATATATTAAATGTTTTGGCATCAAATACTTCCTGTAGTAATGAATTCCACAGGTTCACCACTTTTTGGTAAAGAAATGTCTCCTCACCTCCATCCTAAATGGTCTACCCTGAATCCTCAGATTGTGACCTCTGGCTCTGGATTCCCCCACCATTGGGAATATCCTCTCTGCATTTACTCTGCCTAGTCCTGTTAGAATTTTATAAGTCTCTATAAGATCCTCTCTCATTTGTCAGCGAAAACAATCCTAACTTAATCAATGTTTCCTTATATATCAGTCCCATCATGCCTGGAATCAGCTGCACTCCCTTGAGAGCAAGAACATCTTTTCTTAGAAAAAGAGACCAAAACTGTGCACAATACTCTAAGTGTGGCCTCACTAAAGCCCTGTATAATAGCAACAACACATCCCTGTTCCTGTACTCAAAACCTCTCGCAGTCAAGGCCAACATGTCATTTGCCTTCTTTACTGCCTGCTTACCTTCAATGACTGGTGCACAAGGACCCAGATCCCACTGTGCACTCCCCTCTCCCAATTTACAGTTATTCAGGTAATAATCTGCCTTCTTGTTTTTGCTTCCAAAGTGAATAACCTCACATTTATCCAAATTATACTGCACCTGCCACTGATTTTCCCACTCACCCAACCCGTCCAGGTCATTCGAAGGATTTCTGCATCCTCGTCATAGTTCACCTTCCTACCCAACTTGTATCATCTGCAAACGTTGAGATGTCACATTTTTGTTCCCTCATCCAAATCATTAATATAGAACATAGAACACTACAGCACAAACAGGCCCTTTGGCCCACAAGCTGCGCCAATCACATCTATACCTACCAAGCCATAGACCTATCTATAACCCCCAATCCCATTAGATCCCATATACTCATCCAGAAGACATTTAAAAGACCCCAGCGAGTTCGCCTCTACCACTACCGACGGTAGCCGATTCCATTCACTCACCACCCCTAACATCTCCTCTGTACTTGCTTCCCTGCACCTTAAATCTGTGTCCTCTCGTAGTGGCCATTTCAGCCCGGGGAAATAGCCTCTGAAAATCCACCCTATCTATTCCTCTCATATCATTCCTCCCTATCACTCCTCAAAATATATATTGTGAATAGTTGGTGTCCTAGCACTGATCCCTGTGACACCTCACTAGTTACTGCCTGCCAATTTGAAAAGTACCCATTTAATTCCTACTCTTTATTTCCTCTCTGCCAACCAGCTTTCTATCCACGTCAATATACATTTCCCCCTGTCCCATGAATTTTAATCTTGCACGATAATCTCTTGTGCAGGACTTTGTCAAATGCTTTCTGAAAGTCCAAATATACCACATGGATTGGCTTCTCCTTGTTAACTCTACCTTCAAATAATTTCAATAGATTTGTCAAACATGATTTCACCTTACATATCCATGCTGACTCTGTCTGATCCCGCCACTGCTTTCTAAATGCTCTGCTATAAAATCCTTGACAATGGATTCCAGAATTTTCCCCATTACCAACGTTAATCTTATTGGTGTATAACTCCCTGTTTTCTCTTGATCTCCCTTTTTGAATATTGGAGGGACATTCACTACCCTCCAATCTGCAGGGACTCCCGAGTTTCAGAGTTAATAGAATCCTGGAAGATGATCAGCAATGCATCCGCTATTTCTGGAGCCACTTCCTGAAGTACTCTTGATGGTGTGGGGCTTAGAACTGTAATTGGGAAGCAGTAGTGGTTTTTCAAAATTCATTCGTTGGACATGGGTGTCGCTGGCTTGCCAGCATTCATTGCCCATGTCTAATTGCCCTTTGGGGGCAGTTGAGAGTCAACCACATTGCTGTGGCTCTGGAGTCATATGTAGGCCAGACCAGGTAAGGACAACAGACTTCCTTCCCTAAAGGACATTAATGAACCAGATGGGTCTTTCCAACAATCAGCAATGGTTTTATGATCATAAATTGGTTCTGAATTCCAATTTTTTTAATAGAATTCTAATTCCAACCATCTGCTGCGGTGGGATTTGAACCTGGGTCCTCAGAACACTAACTGAGTTGCTGGATCAATATTCTAGTGATAATACCACTTGGCCACCACCTCCCCTAAATCCATGCAAGAATCTATGTGTGACTTGAAGGGAACACGGGCATCAAATTAAGACAGTTGTTGAGTTAGCCAACAGTGAGAGGACTATTGAGCCATTTGCAAGGCCAGAACAGAAGGAGTTAGAACTGATATTATGTTAGTCAGAGAATTTCTATAGGAAGGGAAGTAAATCAGAGAGGAGGGAGGTATATAGTATGATTTGTGAGCATAAGTTTACAGTGATCTGAAATGATTAATATCCCAAAAGTAAATGTTTTTATTAATCTTACAAATAGGCTTAAGCTAACACTGCAGCGAAGTTACTGTGAAAATCCCCTAGTCACCACACTACAGCAGAAACACTGATGGAGAATTTAGCATGGCCAATGCACCTAATCAGCATGTCTTTCGGAGTGTGGGAGAAAACCAGAGCACCCGGAGGAAACACACGCAGATATGGGGAGAAGGTGCAGACTCCCCACAGACAGTGACCCAAGCTGGGAATTGAACCCAGTTCCTTGGCACTGTGAGGCAGTAGTGCCATCATATGCCACCACAGTACTGAAATAGTGAAGTCATGTATTCAAGGATCAGTGCTGGGCTCTCTGCTACTTCTGTTTAATACTAATGACTTGGATTCAAAAGTTAAATACAAAGTGGGGTCATATTCTTTTCTGTTTTAAATTAGGCGAGACAATCGAATCTTGGGAAGCAGATCAAGAGCTGCAGCATAAATTAGATAATATACCTAAGTGAGTTGATCAATAGAACAAATGCACTGCAACTTGAAAGGAAACCAGTGAAGGGCATAAGTACCGTGTGAATGGTAGTCTGTGTTAACAATAGTTGGAATAGATTTTAGAGACTTGCTGCTTAGTATGCCCAATCACTGCAGAACAGCAATCAACAAGGCAAATAGACCATTTAACACAAAACAATTAAACACCAGGTGAACCAAGCTGATCAGACCGTTCAGGCTCTGACAAGATAATACGTTGAGTTCTGTGAACAGATCCAGCCTTGGAGATAGCAAAGTAGAAGCAATTCAAAGCAAAAACTGTTTTCTTGTGTTTTAAGTTCCAAGAAAAGATTGGATAAATTTGGAATTTTTGGACTTGAAAATAAGTGACTGAGAAGTGATCCTAGAGTGCGATACAAGGTAGAAAATCTAACATTGCTTAACATTAAGCTATTACACTAAGACAAAGAAACACAGGGCCCAATTAATAGACAGAAAATTAAGATTGGCATTGGAAAGTTCTTCACACAAAGGAGGTCATTTTGATTTACACAATAATGTGAAACAGACCATTGCAAATCAGCTGCCTGCTCTATATCTCTGCCACTTTTCCTTTCTAAGGTCACAGATTTCCACAGATGCTGCTGTGTCTTTCTGGCGTTCCTCTGCTATTATTTAAAATGAGATTTTTTTTAACCTTAGAAGTGTCTTTCTCCTTAAATTCAGGCTGTCTACCTGAATGGGTGCAGGATTGTGGCGACTAGGGGATTCTCACAGTAACTGCATTGCAGTGTCAATGTAAGCCTACTTATGACTAATAAGTAAGCTTTCATTGCTTTTAATCTTTCACAAATGAAGGAATTGAAGTGAGGACAAATTTCTTCACCCAAAGGGTGTGAATGTGTGGAATTCACTATGTAGTTGAGGCCGAAACATTGTCTGACTTCAAGAAGAAATTAGATACAACTCTTGGCTAAAGGGATCAAAGAATATGGGAGGAAGGTGGGATCAGGATAGTGAATTCATTGATCAGCCTTGATCAAGTTCAATTGTGGAGCAGTCTTCAAGGGCTGAATGGCCTTCTTCTGCTTCTAGTTTTTATGTTTTGAAGCGAGGAGTCTTTTTGGACATGAAGAGATGGATTTGGGTGCAGTGCCATGATTTAAATTCCCTAAGAAAGTCATCAAGTTACAATCCCTAGACCCTTCCATCCCTTTTCTGTTTGTATTTGGTGATGTCTTTGAACTCCCTATTCACCTGATGAAGGGGCAAACCCCAAAAGCTTGTGAGTTTACTATCAGATAAATCGGTTAGACTTGAACCTGGTGTTGTAAGACTTCTTACTGTTTACCCCAGTCCAATGTTGGCATCGCCATATCATGTATTTGAAGATGAGCAGGATATCCCTGCTGTGTAAGGTATTTAAATATTTTGATAGGTCTTTAAGTTCTATTTTAATCAAGAATTCTAGATTTAATTGCCAACAGATCTATTTCCTGAGCTCTCAGCAACTAGAGTGGCATAGTGGTTAGCACTGCTGTCTTACAGAGTCAGGGATCCGGGTTTGATTCAGGCCTCGGGTCACTGTCTCTGTGGAATTTTCACATTCTCCCCGTGTCTATGAAGGTTTCCTCTGAGTGCTCTGGTTTCCTTCCACAGTCCAAAGATGTACAGGTTAGGCTAATTGGTCATGCTAAAGTGCCCCTTAGTGTCAGGGTAAATACATAAGGTTATGGGAATAGAGCCTGGAAGGGATTGTTGTTGGTGCAGACACAATGGGCTGAATAGCCTCTTTCTACACTGCAGGGATACGCTGATGATTCTATGATTTTAGTTAGGTGAAATTGACCTGCTAGGAAGATTTTGATCAATGAAACTGAAGAGATGGAATTTGCCTGAATTTTTCGCCACAGCAATCTTGGCAGGTAGGATATGGGGTATGGACCATACAAAGTTCTGTTGACCTCAGTGGGATTTTACAGTCTTTGGGTGAATGCGGCTGGAAAATCCTGTCCAAGGTCTCCAGCCATACCCAGGTGAAAGGTTGCACTTCCCAGCATTCTATCTCAGAGTGTACTTGCATCAGGATTTTAACATTGCTAGCCTGTACAAACAGCAGGCCCATAACCATCAGTGAAGGTAATAATCTGTTTATGGGGGATACAATATAAAAAAAAAGCAAGTTTTGATACAGCTGGTCATACCCAGAGTACTGTGGAGAGTATCGATCCTCTTATTTGAGGAGGAAAATACTTGCGTTGGAGACAGTTCAGAGAAGGTTGATTGCTGGGCTTAATGGGGTTGTCCTTTGAGGAAAGGTTGAACATGTTGGGCCTATGTTCATTAGAATTTAGAAGAATGAAAGGTGATCTTATTCAAACATGTAATATTCTGAGGAAGCTTTACAGGATAGATGATGAGAAGATATTTCCAATTATGTAGATATCTTTTGAACTAAGGAACACAGTTTCCAAAGAAGACATCTCCCACTTAAGATGAATAAGAAGGAATTTCTTCTCAGAGGATTGTTAATTTTTAGAATTCTCTACCTCGGAGTGCAATGGGTCATTAAATACATTCAAAGCTGAATTAGACATAGGTTTGATCTGTAGTGAGTCAAAGCTTACAGTGGGAGGCAGATGGGAAAATGGAGTTACAGCCATGACTGGAGGAGCAGCTTCAAGGAGCCAAATGGCTTACTCCTACTCCTACTTCTTATGATCTTTTAAACAATTGTATGTGAGTTGGGGCCTGGTTAGATGAGCTGGCCTGATAGCTAGATCGTGATGTGTAATCACAGCATCGGTTCAATTCCTGTGCTGGAAATGATAATTCATGAAGCCTTGCATTCTCACCTTGCCCCACATTTGTGGAGTGCCATCCCCCAAACTACAAGTAGTCACAATGTCTATTTAATGGAGGAGGAGCCGATGATCCTTTGGGGTTATGGCTTAATGTAACTATTACACGAGCAGGGCTACATATGAGCAGCTTATCTGCTGTTGTTGGTGTTCTAAAACATGCCCTCGAATGTGGATGAGGTGAATCTCACAGCACAAGGAGCCAACACAAGCAGAATCACCTGCACTGGATGTGATATTAAGTTGACTTGAAGGACAAAGGATAAACATTTAATATTTGAAAATTCATCAAAAAACAGAACACGCTGGAAGTACATGCCATATCTCTGAGCTCTCTTCACATTCTGCCCACTGACTATGAATTCCAGCCCTTTCTGATTTTATAGCTTTATTTATTCACTGTTACTCCCAACTGTGGTGTGATAATTCACATATGTAAATAATTGCCTTTGATTTTCACACCTCTGAATTAAACACCTTGAGGCAATCGCATCCACAAAATAAAATGTACCGCACAGTGCAAAACAAACTCAGTGTGCAGTTAGGTTTCACCCCAAACCTTCCATAATGGTATTGCTTCCAGAAAATCATTAACATCTAATTTTGAGAATCGTGCAACCAGGGAATTGTTTGATTATACATGACCACCTGCACGCTTAAAGATAACCAACCCCTTAGAAACCTTGCACTTAGAAACCATCTTGCACTTTTCCAAAAACTGAAAGCCACACACAAAAAAAAATGATGAGCAGAAGGACATGCTCCTGAAAGCATTCAGGAGCCTGCATGCATTAATTGAATTCACATTTGTTTCAATAATGAATGGTTTCATTTTCCGTTCTAATCTTTTTAATGAGCTCCCTAATAGTGGGACTTGTACTTTCATATGCATTTTGTTAGTGATTGTGAAATTAACATCTTCATTCAATGAGCAGGGAGAATTCTCACAAGCTCCCTGTGCCCCATCCTAGGCCTTTTCACACCCGCTCCCAGCCTCTTTGTCTGTTTTATAGATCAGACTGCCAAGTTCAAGCACTTTCCTGTCTAGTAGCATTGACAGCCTGTTTATTAGCCTCTTTCTGCTCCTGAGGATTATGAACTGAATTGCAAGGAATTCCTTTTCAGTGAGAACATTCGATGCTGGGTATTAAGAGATGTGTTAAGAACTTGAAAGTGAAACTTTAATGTCTGATGTAGTAGCGCATTCCACAGCTAATTAGAATTGGGAACAAGGGCAGTGTAATAACAAAAAAAACTCCGCCTAAAATAGAAATTTTGAGTGTTTTCGCCAGTCTTTTTAGTTTTGCAACTTTACAAAATACTTTTGAGATTTAGCGAGCAACTGTGCCAAATATAAACACGTTAAAGAATTGGGTACAATCACACGGACAGAAGAATAAACCTTCAAACTAAGGCCAACAGGGGGTAACCCTCTGTTGCTTTGCTTCCTTTTATTTCGAACAAATCCCTTCTTCCTTTTACAGGTCATATTTTTCCCTTAGCTCCATGACCAGTGGTGAACAGAAGTTGCAATGGTTTCAAATTCACATACTTTAACTGACGCGTCGACCTGAAGTTTAAGGAGTTAGCATATTCACACGACTTGAGATAAATTGCTTCGGGCTGAGAGAGCTCTTGCACCATAAAATTTAACAAATTTTCTTCTTTTCAACGCTTCTGGCTGGCTTGGTTTGTATTGTTTTCAATCTTGCAGCTTTGAGTAACCGTACATTATAAGAACAGCGTGAGTGTCTTTGTGCTGCCATGGCAATCAAGTTTAGGTCGGCTACAGTTTGTCACTTAGTATTAGACACAATTGGGATTTTTCGCCCATTGAGTGTGAATGGAGGGAAATCTTACTCAAAGGTTCTGTTCAGTAGGACTGAAAGCATTTAGCACATATATAAAAAAAAGTAAAAGGTCTGCCAAATGCCTTTACATTGCTAAGGATGTTGGCGTATCTGATGTGAAAGCATAAGTAGATGCTTGTAAATAAATCAGTCTTATGCATTTTGTAACTTTAACAAAAGTAGGGACACTGTACACATTCAGCAGTCTTAAACCCAGTTCTGCAGTGTCACTGGTGTCAGTTCTACTGGAGTTGAGAAAATGGTGGCTGGTCTGCTTTTGACCACCATATGGAGCAGGGTGCCAGTCTTCCATGTGCCAAGAGTGGGAAGATCATAATGTCATTTAGCATTGAACATTGCCTGTCTTGCCATTTTGAATCATCTGCTACTGATCTGTCTTAAACACTCTCAGGGTTTTGGTTGTGTGACGGACCCATAAAAAATCTTATTTTAAGGCATCAAGATAGGATTTTCAAATAAAATGTTTTGGAGTTTCTTCTGCCACTGTAACATACGTGGGAATATTCTGTACTGAAGAATTGCAGACTTGTTACTAGAGAAGGAAACCACTCAGCCTATGAGATACAAAGAACAAAGAACAACACAGCACGGGAAACAGGCCCTTCGGCCCAATGAGCCCGCGCCGCCATCCTAATGTCTTAATGACATATAGAGACCAATATAGGGACAATTTGTTACCCAATCAGCCTAAGAGCACATTTTTGGGATGTGGGAGGAAACCGGAGCACCCGGAGAAAACCCACGCAACCATGGGGAGAACGCGCAAACTCCCGCAGACACAGGCCCAAATCCATGTGTCTGCACAGCAACAGCGATAGTCTCTGAGCTGTCATGTTGCCCATCTGATGGTCCAGTTTAAGCATACACTAACGACATGAAGCACTAGGCCACTCCTGAAGTAACATCCAGGAGCAGCCCTCGCACGACCTGCCGAATGCATGCACCTTGTTGGACCGAACAGCCTGTGGAAACAATTAAAGTATTTAAACAGTCCTCCTATATCCCTCTAATCCGATCCGAGATGGAGATCCGAACTGGCTCTCCAAAGGAGCAATATACCTAGTGTCACACTCCCATCTTCTCCCCTAGCCTCCAGCTTCTCCCTTATCTGCCATCTTCTCCTGAGCCCCTCTTTCTCAGCTAGCCCATCCTTCTCCCTTATCCCCACCTTCTCCTTAACCCCTTTTTCTCCTTAGCCCCTCCTTCTCTGCCAGCCCTCCCTTCTCCCCTTTCTGCCTCCTTCTTACTTAACCCTCCTTCTCTCCTATCTCTCTCCTTCTCCCCTAGTCCTTGCATTCTCTCCAAGCCCTGCCATCTCCCCTAGTCCCTGCCTTTTTCCCCTAGCCCTACTTCTTCTCCAGCCCACATCTTCTCCCTTTGATCCTATCTTCTATCCAGCCCCTGTCTTCTTCCCTAGCCCCATCTTCTCCCCTTGCTCCGATCTTCTCCCTGAGCCCCACCTTTTCCCCTGGCTCCTGTCTTCTCCTCTTGCTCCTGTCTTCTCCCCTGGCTCCTGTCTTTGCCTCTTGCTCCCACACCTTCTCTCATTGCTGTTGACCAGGCATAAAACACCCATTTAAGATTGGGCACATTATAAAGCAAATCTTTTGATTGAAACTCATTAGCTTCTATAATGGCCATCCAATTCACATCATCAGTGGCAAGCTATAAATCTATCCACATGACCCTCTTTATTCCATTCATGACTCCGTCCTATGGCTGACTAATCACGGCTGATCTTGCATTTTGACTCCATTATCCTCATATTCCTGATTCCCCAGGAGACCAAAAACCTGTCTCTCTCATTCTTAAATATGTTCAACAAAGGAGCATCCACAACCCTCCAGGGGAAAGAATCCTGAGGGTTTGGAACTCTTTGGGTGAGGATGTTTCTCCTTATCTCACTTCTGGATGTTTGCCCATTATCCTGGGATAATGGATTTGGATTCCCCGACCAGTGGAAACAGTCTCTCAGTCAATCCCCTTCAGAATCCTTTAGGTTTCAATGCAGTCACCTCATTCTCCTAAACTCCAGGGAATTATTTGAGGATGTAACTAGTCGAGTTGACTGAGGAGAACCAGTCGATGTGGTTTCTTCTTTTAATCTAGTCCGAAAAGATGTAAACATTACATGAACTTGTTTATCAAAGTCAACATTAACTCGCATGTCTACATCAGTGTCTCACATGCCAAGCTGTGCTGGTGAATAGAGGTCCATTCAGTCAGGATCTCCTAATCAATTATACAGAAGTTCTGGTTTCTTTGATGTCAATGGCTCACAATCAGATGAAGCTTTGCTTATCTCTCTATGGCATATCCTGTTGTAGGAATCCTTGCTGCTAACATCAGGATCCTCGTCATTGTCTTCAACATCCAATGACCCCCACCCCTCCCTGTTGATGTGACAAGGCTGTGCAGTGTACAGAATCCACAACTGTAAGGGCAGCATAATCAGAAGGATATTGAAGAGATCCCACTGGCTGGTCCAATCAGTGGAATCTCATCTTGAGCGAGCTTATGTATCTCAATATTGTCCTTGTGGAGGCATGACAGGTCTCCTATGCTTTATTCTTAGGGAGTCTCATTGGCAATGTCAGCCACTTTTTTGGTGAATAGTCTCATTTTTTTAAAAAAAAATCACCATAAAGCCTGTGCTGCAATTTATTTTAAATCCGGAAAAATCACCCGGGGGTAAGAAAATACACTCATCGTATGTACAAAAATGCTAATTACAAACTGGAATGGACCCACAAATTATCCACTTTGGTAGGAAAATCAGAATGGCAGAGTATTATTTAAATGTTTATAGATAAGGAACTGTTAGTATCCAAAGGGACCGACATGTCCTTGTTCACCAGTCACTTAAACCAAGCAGCAAACAGGACGGCAAATGGTATGTTGGCCTTCATTGCAATAGGACAAGTACAGGGTTAAGGATACCTTACTGCAGCTGTACAGGCCCTTGGTGAGACCACATCTGGAGTAGTGTGTGCACAATTTGATTTCCTTACCTAAAAAGGATATACTTTCGACAGAGGGACTGCAATGAAGGCTCACCAGAGCAATTCCTGGGATGGCTGGATTGTCCAACGAGGAAAGATTGGGTCAGTTGGGCCTGTATTCACTGGAGTTTAGAAGGATGAAAGGGGTTTTCATTAAAATGTATAAGATGCTGACATGGCTGGACAGACTGAATGCAAGAATGATGTTGCCTCTGGCAGGTGAGAGTTCTGGAACAAGGTGGTCACAGTCTCCGGATACGGGGTAAACCATTTAGGATGGAGATGAGGAGAAATTTCTTCTCTCAGAGGGTGGTGAAGCTATGGCATTTTCTGCCACAGAAGTTGTGGAAGCCAAATCACTGAATATATTTTAGAAAGTATTGATTTCTGGAGACAAGAGGCATCAATGGGTATATGGAGAATGTAGGAATATGGCATTGAGATTAAAAAAAACAGCCATGATCATACTGAACGCCGGGGTAGGCTCAAGGGGCCAAATGGCCGAGTCCTGCTTTTATTTTCTCTGTAATATTTTAATTGTCACAATATAGTCTGAAATACAAACTACTCCAGGTATTTTTTTGCTAACAAAATTCAATCATCCAATTATTCAAATTGCTATGAAGTTAGAATCATCAGATAATTCATATTACGCAGTTCTAATTAAAAGGATTTTAAATCTTATTTTCTCCAACCTCACAGCTCTCTAAATTCCTGTGCTCCTTTAATCCTGACCTTTTACGCATTCCAAATTATAATTGCTCTGCCATTGCTGGCCGGGCCTTCTGATGAAGGCTAAACGTTGAAATTTCCTCCCTATACCTCTCTGCCTGTCGATTTCACTTTCATCCTTGAAGGCATTACTTGAAATCTACCTCATTCTCCAAATGTTGGTCATTTGACTTTATTTGATTTGATTTGATTTATCATTATCACATGTATTAGTATACAGTGAAAAGTTTTGTTTCTTGTACGCTATACAGACAAAGCAAAGAGAAGGAAATGAGAGCGTGCAGAATGTAGTGACACAGTCACAACTAGGGTATAGAGAAAGATCAATTTAATGCAAGGTAGGTCCATTCAAAAATCTGATGGCAGCAGGGAAGAAGCTATTCTTGTGTTAGTTGGAACATAACCTCAGACTTTTGTATCTTTTTCCTGATGGAAGAAGGTAGAAGAGAGAATATCCAATGTGTGGGATCTTTAATTATGCTAGCTGCTTTGCCAAGGCAATGGGAAGTGTAAACAGAGTCAATGGATGGAAGGCTGGTTTGCGTGATGGGCTATATTCATGACTCTTTGTGGTTCCTTGCGGTCTTGGATAGAGCAGGAGCCATACCAAGCTGCGGTACAACCAGAAAGAATGTTTTGTATGGTGCATCTGTAAAAGTTGGTGAGATTTGTAGCTGACTTGCCAAATTTCCTCAGGCTTCTGAGAAGGTAGAGGCGTTGGTGAGTTTTCTTAGATATAGTGTCGATATGAAGGCAGCAGAATAGGTTGTTGGTGATATGCAAACCTAAAAACTTGAAGCTCTTGACCTTTTTTGCTTCACCCCCATTGATGTAGACAGGAGCATGTTCTCCTCTACATTCCTGAAGTCGATGACAATCTCTTTCATTTTGTTGATATTGAAGGAGAGATTATTGTCATTGCAACAGTTGACCTGATCCACTATCTCATTCCTATACTCTGTCTCATCATTGTCTAAGATCTGATCCACTGCAATGGTGTCATCAGCAAACCTGAAAATTGATTTGCAGGGGAATTTGGCCACACAGTCATAGGTGTTCTTATGTAGCTCTAAGTTTTGTTTTATTTGCCATGGTGGCTCAGTGGTTAGCGTTGCTGCTTCAAAGTACTATGATGTGGTTTCCATTCCAGCCTTGGACCACTGTCTTTGTGGACTTTTCCCATCTGTATCTGAGTTTCCTGCGGGTGCTCCAGTTTCCTTCCACAAGGATGCGCAAGTTATGTGGGTTGGTCACAGTAAATTGTCCCTTAACATCTAAAGAAATGTAGGTTAGCTGGATTGCCCATAATAAATGCGTGGTGTTGGACAGCACGGTAGCACAGTGCCTAGCACTGTTGTCTCACAGTGTCAGGGATCCAGGTTCAATTCCAGTCTTGGGTGACTGTCTGTGTGCAGTTTGCACATTCGCCCCGTGTCTGCGTGTGTTTCCCCCAGATGCTCCAGTTTCCTCCCACATTCCAAAGATGTGTGGGTTAGGTTGATTCGTCATGCTAAATTTCCCCTCAATGTCAGAAGGATTAGCAGGGTAAATGCATGGGGTTACAGAGATAGCGCCTAGGTGAGAATGGGCCAAATTTTATACAGTTTAAGCATAGAAATAAGGGACCACATGGGCTGGTTGGGGAGGATGAGGTGGCGATGATGGAGCAAGGGAAGTGTGTGGGACAGTAAGGAGGGATGGCTAGAGGATTTTTGTGTTTTTATTTTAACTGGGTCAGCCCCATTCTAGCTCAAATCCAACATCGGCAACGAAAATCTCACTTACGTGGATGCTTTCTCCCAAGATGGGCAGGCTGAGTTGGGAGTTTTCCTGTCTCCAAGTAGTCTCCTCAAGGATAAAAGTTCAAGCCAATACGTTCAGAACAATTAAATGCGTCAACTGAGCAAATATCTTCCTGAAGTTAAATGTTACTGTGCACTCAGAGGTTTTGGCACAAAATTGACAATGAGATAATTAATAGCCACAAACCTTACTGCTGGGACTTTATTTCTTGGTGTTACTCAGATAAGCTTAACAGCTCCTTCTCTAAAGAGAAACCAATCAGTCCCCTATTGAAGATGTAAGACATTTTAAAGTCATTACGGAACCAATACAAAAAGAAATAGCATGGATGTTAGAAATGTAAAATACAAACAGAAAATATTGGCAATGCTCAACAGACCAGGGCTTATTTCTGACTTTTACAATTAATAGATGGAATATTAAAAGTTGAAGACGGTCATTTTCTTTCTGGGTATTCCTGGCATATGGAAGGGTTAGTGTTTGTGCCTAATTACAAAGTCTTTAATAAATATAAATTTCAGGAATATAGGACATAAGTTCTCATTAAAGGTTCTGAGACAAACTTTGTGTAAAATAATAGAAATGGGTGCTATGAATCTACAGCCCAGTTTATATCTTCTCTGAATTTAATTATCCTCGATATCAGTACCAGAGATACCAATTGGTGACTGGTATTTTTTTTCTCTTCTCAGGCAGTCCCTCGGAGTAGAGAATGACTTGCTTCCGCACTAAAAATTCTCAGATGACTGAATTTTTCATTGTATGGAATTTTCATTGTGGTTGTAGGGGAGGGGGTGATGAGAAGGGGGGGTGGGGGCGGTGCAGGCCCATCCATTGTATGACCTACAGTCTCTGCCACTCTGTGGATGGGTGGAGTGCCTGTGTGTTGCCACGAGCTCCCTTCATTGTCGACGCCTGGCTTCAGCCTGTTCTTGGCGATTTCAGTGTCTTTCAAAGACTTTTTGATGAAAGTAGACACTCGGATCATTTCAAGCATTTTTTCAATTTCTGTTAACACCGATTGTATGTTATAAAATGTAATATACTGAATATCGACAGTGTCAGCACTCCTTCTGTTTATATGAAGTATATGCATTCTGGTAGAAGAAGGCATTGCTTTTCATCATGTTTCCACTGATCTGGAGTGCACTAAGCCAATTCAGCCAGCTTATTGCCAGGAAAGTGCACCTCTGCCAGTCAAATCAGAATGCTTACGGTATCTTTGCTCTGTCCAGCATCTCTGTTTTGCTTCTTCTTTTCTTCCTGCAAAAGACATAAATGAATTGGGATTCTTACTGGGAAACATACTTTCTTAATACATCTTTTGGAAGATGGAAGCAAGAGCTAAATGTAAAATGGGCAAGAAAATAGATTCAGAAATAACCTCCAAATCTTGCTTTAAATGAAAATAAATGCTGGAAAATCTCAGCAGGTCTGACAGCATCTGTGAAGAAAGAATAGAGCCAATGTTTCAAGTCAGGAACTTTTCCAAATGTTTTAAACCTTCTCATATATCTTTTGAAGCACACTTTCCAACAGCAGATCTTAACATCATCTGATGTCCTCCTATAAAGTCAAGGAGGGAACAAACTCAGTAGTTCAATACAAAAAGGTGAAAATTGGACCCAAAGTGAAGAATACACACCTTTACAAATAAACCATGGGCTAAATTTTCATGGAGTCAGCGAGACATCAAGGTGGGGTGAAAATAGTGTTCATAATCCAGTTCAGGGATTTCCCATTCCTTTCTCGGAGTTTCTGATTTTCAGTGGAGCAGATTATAAGGCCACATCTTGTATTCCTAACCTGGCTGGCTCCATTGCAGGATTAGGCAAGTCTTAATCATCTGCAATTTTGAGTTGCAATTGCGTAAGCTTTTCAAAGTGTTGCTACTTCTATGCCCACTTACCTACTATACACTTTATAGAACCAAACCTCATTATGCATTCTTGGCTGAGCATCAACAAATCCATTAGACTGTTGAAATATCTGAGCCCCAGGGAATACTGTTTGATTCAGAGCTCTGTTCTCAGATTGCTTCTGTCAATTGTACAGTGTTTATTTGCACAAATTAAGGGGTTTCATGTGCTTGCAGTTTCTGCTATTGGCACTTTAAAGGGTCTGGAAGATTGTCACATTTATTGGCCGGTAGTAGAAAAGAGTTTTATTTTCACAAAATGGAAAGTGATCAATGAATGACTATCAAAAATGTTTTATATATTCTATTATCACTTTAGGGTTAATTGGTTGTATACAGAGTATAGTGGATGAATGGGCATGGCCATGCCATAGCTTGGCATGGGGAACATGAGGATCCATAGATGGTGGGTGGGGGGGAGTACCTTGGCATGAGGATGGGAGCTATGACCGTGTGGAAGACATGAATTTGCATGGAGAGAATATGATGTGTGATGGGCATGAGGCGGGAGGGCTAGAAGATCTTCCATTTTTCATTACAAATGGGACAAACTGGGCTTTAAGACTGCTTGTCATGGCACCCAGCAGTCCCTTTGGCAGCCTTCATCCTCTTCACTGGGATTGGTTGGGCTCAAACTTATGGCATCATTCCACTCCACCATGCCTGCACCGCCCCCACACCTCCTTCTCATCACCCCCTCCCCTACAACCACAATGAAAATTCCATTTTTCCAGACACCTGCTCCCAACTCAGATGTGCTGAACATGGAATTTTCTCAACTCCCACTATTCGGCTTGACAATGAAAATCAAGGTGAAAATTTGTGTGGCTCTTTCACTTTATTGTTGCTGCTACCACCAGAACTGCTTCCAATATACAGAAAAACCTCTATTTATAATATAGGCAAATCCTGGGACATTTGAAAAAGCATAACCAAGAAAAGGAAAAGGTATCCTGGCAGAATACTTGGAGCAATAAGTACACCCTTATCCTTTCTTGTGTATTTAAAATTAGTGAGGCTGGACTACAGGGATCTTCCAGTGCAGACATGGAGGCAAGTCCAGATCAAGCAAAAATCTATCTCCAGTTAGGAATTCCTTTTGTGCCCAGACTGCTGAAATGTGGAAGCAGACTTTCCTGGGAGTGCAAACTCCATCCTTCTCTCAGACCTAGGAGAGCTAGAGCCATCGCAATACCAGTTCTGTCACCTCGACTATGATCAGATTAATCCGTCAAAGTATAGAAGCTGAAGAAGTGAAACCTTCTTGCTCTGTATAGCATAGTTCCAGACCTGGAATTGCTTTTACCATCTAAACTCTGTAAAAGAATTATTTCAATACACAGCCGTCGGAAATTACACAATATTTTTTAATAATAATGGACACACTCAAAAGTATTGGAATGTGTCATTGAAAAGTCTAATAATTTCTTTTCCTTTATTACTGAACATCCTCTCACCGTCCATTTGGAAGACATTTCACTTTTCTGAATGGAGATCAGTTTCAGTCATGGAGATTTTTTTTCTCTCAATGTAACTGACCCCTGTTAATCGCCCCAGGTTCCTGCCAATCACAGAGTCAGAACCCAAGGGTGAAGAGCAGAGGTCAGCAGCATGAGTTCACAAACAGTGTTTTACTGAAATGGATCTGGGTTGCAAAAAGTTAAAGATCTTCTAAACAGATGGCAGGAGAGCAATGTTTTTACAGAAGAAAGCTTCGCCATCTCCTACCTACACATGACAGGAAGTAAAATTAAAGTCATTTCAATTGAAATATCCATTCACAATCCTATGATTTGAGTTTGGATTAGCTTTGGATACATTTTACAATGCCCCGTGTGCAGTTGTAAGAGAAACAGAGTCAGAGTGTATTTTCTGTAACTTTAAACAAAACTTAATGCACACAGATCAGAGAATGAAATATCATTTCATAAAATTTTGTGGCTAGTTAACTAACTTTTATTGCCCTATATTGAGGTTTGTGTTAATACTTAATTCTGACTTCTTGTTCTCTTTGCTGATCAGTTTTGGCTACAGCATTGCAAACATGACTGGGACTGGCTATACTACAATTCACTGTTGAACAATAAACACAGCATTTATAAATTATCGTTAAAATAACCCACGAAATGGCCAATTTAACAGCCTGTAAATGTGGCTGGGAATATTTAAATAAGGTGCTTCAGTATAGTAAACTTTCTAAAAAAAAAGAGGTGAGACCATGGCCTTGACTATTACCCTGTGGTCATCAAAGTTACTGCCCAGTCAGAAATCCTTCTCTTCTCAGACATGTTTTAGATCTGGACACAGTTCATGAATCATTGTACTTACTATCTTTCCACGATCTAAACCAGATGCATGAAATTGTACTTTGATCCTAGTCTTCCTAATTTTACCCATTTTAAGCCATGGCTAGATCCTATAATCCCAGTTAGATAAATTCCATGGGTCAATGTGTAACACCCCCACACCCACTTCCCCGTTCCTCCTAAATCGACAAGAAAGCTACCTGTGACATTAATGTTTGCTCTGTAACCCCACAGTATCAATTTAAGCCAACATTTACCAGTTCATTTGTATGGTATAATTCTTGTTTACACAATGTAAGCTTTGTATAAATGACCCAGCTTTAACCTGTGTTGTTCTTGAAATTAAATCTATCACTATTATGGAATCAGTCTATCAGGTTTCGCAGTTTGGCATAATGGTAAGTAGCTTAATATTTATTAGAAATATGTTTCTGCGCTTCTGTTTTGTAAAATATTTGAAGTTTATTTATTTGTGCCACAAGTAGGCCTACATTAACACTATAATGAAGTGCTTGTGAAAATCCCCCAATCACCACACTCTGGCACCTGTTTGGGTACACTGAGGGAGAATTTTAGCATGACCAATGCACCTAACCAATGTGTCTTTTTTTGGAGTGTGCGAGGAAACTGAATCACTCGGAAGAAACCCATGCAGATACAGGGAGAATGTGCAAATTCCACACAGACAGTGAACCAAGCTGGAATTGAACTCAGGTTCCTGGTGCTGTGCTGTGCTAACTATTGTGCCATCATGCTGCCCCTGCATTACAAGTGTAAACCGCTATTGCACTAATTTTGCAGTTATCGTGTGAATAAAATGTGAACGTGGTGCAGAGTATAAAACCAAAATCACTACACTCCAATCTTTTTATATTAATGTACCCTTGAAATGAAAAAAAGCTGTGGCCTAAAAATCTGCTGCCCTTCTGGGTGGATTCCTACCAGAACCCTGATAGGACTGAGGCAGAATGTCTATGAATGAAGCTATCACCTACTGCCAGACTTTTCCTCTGTTTGGTCACACAAATCCCCAAATGTGAGCGTGAGTGGGGCAAGTTACTCCTGACGTGTGCCCTTAGTATTTGTTTGGCTTCATGACAAAGGTGGTGGGGCTGAGTTTGGGGTTGGAGATGAGTTGGTGAGGATTTGTAGGCAGAAAACCTTGACTCAAATTAAGAATGAAACACAGGATGTCTTTTACATTTCTTCAACAGGTTTCCTGCCTGGTAGGCTATCGACCTGTTGAGAAAGCAATGGAGAAGGAAATTTAGGCAGTGAGCAAATAAGAGTTGCGGAGATTAAATGGTGGGGAACTAGTGGTGTAGAAAATCAGGATGCAACAGTTAAAGGTCTGTAGAAGTGGTTGGAGATGGCAATGGGGAATGGGGGGCTTGAGTGGCAGATGTCAGAACATGTAGAGATTAGAATCTCATTGGAGGGGGGTGTCAAGGATCTGAACAAAGAACAAGTAAAATTACAACATAGGAACAGGCCCTTCAGCCCTCCAAGCCCTCACCGACCATGCTGCCTAACTTAGATAAAACCCCCAATCCTTCTGGAGATCATATACCTCTATTCCCATATTATTCATGTATCTGTCAAGATGCCCCTTAAAAGTCACTACCATATCTGCTTCCATTACTTCCCCTGGCGACATGTTCCAGGCACCCACTTCTCTCTATGTAAAAAATCTGCCTTGTACATCTCCTTTAAACCTTGTCCCTTGCAAATTAAACTTGTGCCCCGTAGTAATTGACTCTTCCACCCCAGATAAAGCTTCTGACTATCCACTCTGTCCACGCCTCTCATAATCTTGTAGACTTCTATCAGGTCTCCCAGGCTTTCACCGAGGGATACCTTTAACCAGTACATACCACTAGGTGAAAGACTCAATTACTATTTCCTAATGTGCACTCCTGGCTGCTGACATGAACTCATGCAACTTTTTTTTGTTAAATCCGCATTTGTATATTTATAAAAGAGGGTGCGGGGAGGGGGGAGGGGAGGTGGCGGTGTGGGGGGATGGATGGGCGCTCCCTGAGGCTAAATGGACTGAGAGGTTACTGGTCCCTTTTCCCTTTAAAGTATGCCTCCATGCCACTCCTTAATCTTTTCAGTGAGCTGCCTCCTCCAATGGGCGGATGACCCAGATCTCTGCCAGTGAATGGAGAACAAATCCAGTGTATTTAAATGAAATGACCTCCTCCTATATCCACAAATGACGATGGGATCAGTATTGGAAGTCCAGCACTTAAAAATCTGGCAGGGAGATTCTGCCAATTTATGTGGATTTTTGAGTGTTGCTAATGCATGATTATGAAGCTTTTGAGGCAATGCATGGCTAGAGATGGTCACTAGCCGTATAAATACTGTAGCTACAAGAGCAGGTCAGAGACTGCAAATTCTGCAGTGAGTAACTCACCTATTACCACCATCACCACCACTCCGCGCCCCCCTCCACCACCTACAAGGTGTAGTCCACCCAGGCTTTCACCGAGGGATAACTTTAACCAGTACATATCACTAGGCGAAAGACTCAATTACTATTTCCTAATGTGCATTCCTGGCTGCTGACATGAACTCATGCAACTTTTTTTTATTAAATCCGCATTCATATATTTACAAAAGATTCAGTTTGCTTGTGGGTCTTGTAAATGAGCTAAATAATAAAACAAATGTATTATAGATTTTACACTTCATTAGGTAATTGTCAAAAGTTCATTCAGAATATTACCTAAGGATGCTGCATTTCATCAGCCTGTAACATTTAAATGCATGCTTTATTGATTACAATGATTTGTAATCAATAAAGCATGCCTGTGTAGAGTTTACATATTCTCCTCGTGTCTGCATGGGTTTCCTCCTGGTACTCCAGTTTCCTCCCACAGTCCAAAGATTTGCAGGTTAGGTTGATTGGCTATGCTAGGAAATTGCCTCTTAGTGTCCAGGGATGCATAGGTTAGAGGGATTAGTGGGTATAATATATAGAGATATGGGGGCAGGGCATGGGTGGGATTGTATTCGGTGCAGACTTGATGGGCCAAAGGGCCTCTTTTGCACTGTAGAGTTCTATGATTCTGTGATTTGCACAGTGTGTATACTGCAGCACTGTCTACTGCAAGATATAGGCCGGACTATCCCCAGCTTGCTGCTGCTCTGCAGGCTGGGAAACAGCCATTTTGCAGGATTCCCACTAGGCATTCGGGCCTCCACATTGTCTCTCAGGCTAAATTTTTTAGCATCATCAGTTCTGCACTGGAAATCAGCATTTCAATATGATTAGGGGGCCTGAGACTGAATTCTCTGGGCCCCTTAGTGTCTCCATCCCTACTGGGAGTGGTTCCTTACTGTGGCATTTACAACTGCTCCCCACTAATGGAGGGGAATCAGGACTGTTGGAGCATGGATCAGAGCAGAGTGTGGGTGGGCTAGGGAGATCAGATCTGGCTGAGATAGAGGGAAACATAAGGGCTGACCCAGGTTGGCTCAGGAGGCCAGCAGTCTGGGGTTAGGGGTGTCGGAAGGCCAAAAATCAGGAGGGTTGCAGGGCTGGCCAGTGATTGGAAAGGCCTGTAATTGGGAAGGGCCAATGATCGGGAAGGCCAGAGACTGAGAAGGTCAGTAATCGGGAAAGCCAGAGATCAGGAAGGATAGAGATCGGCAAAACCGGCGATCAGGAAGGCCAGAGACTGGGAAGGTCAGTGATTGGGAAGGTCAGCAATCGGGAAGGCCAGGGATCAGGGAGGTCAGCAATCGGGAAGTGTGGAGATCGGGAAGGCCAGCGATTGGGAAGGCCAGCGATTGGGGAGGCCAGTAATAAGTAAGACCAGCGATCGATAAGCCAGTGATCAGGAAGGTCAGTGATTGGGAACATCAGCAATGAGGAGGGGGGTGGTGCCAGTGCACGTGCATTGTTCCATATTCTAAAAGATCAGTGAATGCGCAGTGATCTACTCGAGTGGGAATAGGCCCCGCCTCCCTACTTTCTAGAGCGAGTCATGCAGAAACACTCTAGAATGCTCAAAGTGTTGGAGATTTATTCTGGTGGGAATTCTGTTTTCCCACAGGGTGGGATCTTAGATTTTTCTTGGGAGAATCACAGCCATTGGAGCGTATTTTATCATGTCTTCCCCCCCCCCCATCCCCCACCCCCAACCCCTCAGGAATTACAGCATGTGTGGGGTGGACCTTGGGAAGATCTGGTTACCTCTATTGGGATGTTCTGGTTTTGGGGCAAGCGAGGCTGGGATTTTACTGGCTTGCCCTGCCTATCGATGCGCAGAATGAGCCGGTAAAATCGCGCAAGAGCTGAGAAATCAGGATCACACTCAGTTCCTTGCGTTTCCTGATAATTTGAGATCTGGATTTCCAGAAAATTCAGCCTCTCATTGAAAATGGGTGAGAGGCTGAATAAACTATTGAACTTCATTCTAATGTTAATTTCCAAGTGTTTAGTGAACTCGATCATATGGGCTCACTTACATCTATGGGAAGACATTCTCTTGGAAACACTTGCTCCCCATGGATGGGGAGCAGTCATGTTGGTCTTGCAAGTGAAGCCATGGGCAAGGGGGTGCCTGTTGGGCACTGCCAGCCTAGCAATGCCACCTAGGCAATGCCAACCTCGGCACTGCTCATTGTGGTTGCGAGGCTGGACAGGGCTAGGATGTAGAGAGCTGAGGCCTGTGGGGTGTATGAGAAGTCATACACCCCACATACATAGCCATACATAGTCATGCTAACATAGATAGCAGTGGGAAGTTGTGCGTGGAGCCTGAAGAGATTGGCGAGGCACTGAATAAATATTTCTCTTCGGTTTTCACGCAGAGTGCTGGAAATGTAGCTGTGGAGAGCACTGAGGTACAGGGTTGCAAATTGGGGAGTATTGTAATAGATAGGGAGGATGTGTTAGAAATTCTCGAGGGTTTGAAGTTGGATAAGTCCCCTGGGCCGGACGGGATTTACCCTAGGATTCTCTGGGAGGCAGAGAGGAGATTGCAGAGCCTCTGGCTCTGATCTTCAGGTCCTCGTTGGTTACGGGTGTGGTTCCGGAGGACTGGAGGATGGCGAATGTGGTCCCATTGTTTAAGAGGGGGAAGAGAGACCTTCCTGGGAATTATAGGCCAGTGAGTCTTACTTCTGTGGTGGGCAAGGTATTGGAGAGAATTATTAGGGATAGGATTTATAGTTATTTAGAGAGAAATGAATTGATTGGGATAGTCAGCATGGTTTTGTGAAGGGTAGGTCGTGCCTTACTAACCTCATTGAGTTTTTTGAAAAAGTGACCAAAGAGGTGGATGGGGGTAAGGGCGGTTGATGTGGTATATATGGACTTTAGTAAGGCGTTTGATAAGGTGGCCCATGGAAGACTTCTGCAGAAAATGCAGATGTATGGGAGAGAGGGGGATTTAGCTAATTGGATTAGGAATTGGCTAGCAGATAGAAGACAGAGGGTGGTGGTTGATGGGAGATATTCATCGTGGAGTTCGGTGACAAGTGGTGTACCTCAGGGGTCTGTTTTGGGCCCCTGCTGTTTGTAATTTTTATAAATGATCTGGATGAGGGTATTGAGGGATGGATCAGTAAATTTGCAGATGATACTAAAGTTGGTTGTGTGGTAGATAGTGAAGAGGGGTGTTTTAGTTTACAGAGTGACTTGGACCAGTTGCAGAGCTGGGCCGAGAGGTGGCAAATGGAGTTTAATGTGGAAAAGTGTGAGGTAATGCACTTTGGCAGGAACAATAAATGTGTAGAGTATAGGGCTAATGGTAGGGCTCTTAATAGTGTTTAGGAACAGAAGGATCTTGGTGTATGTGTCAATAGATCCCTGAAAGTAGGCAGTCAAGTGGATAAAGTTGTTAAGAAGGCTTATGGAGTCTTAGCTTTTATTGGTAGGGGGATTGAATTTAGGAGCCGCAGCATCATGTTGCAACTGTACAAAACTCTGGTGCGGCCGCACTTGGAGTATTGTGTGCAGTTCTGGTCCGCACATTATAAGAAAGATGTGGAGGCATTGGAGAGGGTACAGAGGAGGTTTACCAGGATGTTGCCTGGTATGGAGGGCAGGTCTTATGAAGAGAGGCTGAGGGATTTGAGGTTGTTTTCGTTAGAAAGGAGTCGGCTAAGAGGGGACCTAATCGAAACATATAAGATGATTAGAGGTTTAGATAGGTGGACAGTGATAGCCTTTTTCCTAGGATGGAGAAAGCTAGCACGAGGGGACACAGCTTTAAATTAAGGGGTGATAGTTATAGGACGGATATCCGAGGTAGGTTCTTTACCCAAAGGGTGGTTCGGGAGTGGAATGCCCTGCCTGCAGCAGTTGTAGATGCGCCAAGTTTGGTGGCGTTTAAGAGGTTAGTTGATAAGTATATGGATGAGAAGGGAATGGTTTAGTTAGGAGGGGCATTGCTTTTTATTTTGGTCGGCACAACATCGAAGGCCGAAGGGCCTGTTCTGTGCTGTATTGTTCTATGTTCTAAGTCAAAAGGGGTGGCATGATCAAGGGAGAGAGGTCTGCTATGCACTCCGGATGACAGGAGGGGCTACATCTCCGTGCACCATGGGGTCGTGATTGGCTGCGGGCAGCCACGATAGCAGGGAGTTGAGTTTGTGAGACTGCCTGTAACAGCAGGGGCCTGATAGCTCTCTGCCTATCTTTCAGACCTCTGTTGTTGGAATTGCACAAGTGCAGAATCAGAGATTTGCAAATGTACAACAGCTCCCTCAAGAGTTGCTGTCGTGCACATGCAGTCAAAGAGGTCTGTGCATTCGTATCAGCTCTCAAAGAACAAAGAAACTTATAGCACAGGTGCAGGTTCTTCAGCCCTCCAAACCTGCACTGACCATTATGGAAACTAAAATCCCATACCCTTTAGGAGACCATATCCCTTTTTATTTCCATCCTATTCATGCATTTGTCCAGATGTCCCTTAAAAATCACTTTCATATCTGCTTCTACCATCTACCATCAGTCACGGGCATTCGGCCTCCGACCTTCAGGTAAGTGTTCTTCAAGGGGGCCTTCATGACACATGACAGCGCAGAGTCGCTGAGCAGAGACTGATAGCCAAGTTCTGCACACATGAGGATGGTCTTAACAGGGATCTTGGCTTCATGTCACATTATCTGTAACCCCCATGACTTGCCTGGGTTAGCAAAAAACCTCACTTACTGTGCTGTCTGGAGAAAATACACATTTCTCTAACCAATGTTTCACTCACATTGTTAGCCACTTTAACACTTGAATAGCAGGTTAGGTATAAGGATTTGCGTTCTAATCAGCAATCTGTGACTGTCTGTGCTGATATGTGTGCTATTGCAGACCAGAACACTGCATTTGCCTGACGAAGATGAAAAGTCGAAAGCTCGCTGATTTACTATCAAATAAATTGGTTGGACTTAAAATTGATGTTGTCAAACTTTACTGAGTCTACCATCAACCCTAGCAAGCATCTACCACCCTCATACATCTCCTTTAAATTTTGCCCCTCGCACCTTAAACCTGTACACCCTAGTGATCGACTCTCGCACCCTGGGAAAAAGCTTCTGCCTATCCACTTTGTCCATGCCCCTCATAATCTTGTAGACTTCTATCAGGGTGCCCCCTCAACCTCTGTCATTACAGTGAGAACAAAACAAGTTTCCCCAATCTCTCCACATAGCTAATGCCTTCCATAACAGGCTGCTAAAAAGATCCTGCTAAATTTTTTCTGTATCCTCTCCAAAGCCTCCACTTCCTTCTGGTAGTGTGGCAACCACAGTTGAACACTACGTTCCAAATGTGGCCTAACTAAGTTTCTATAAAGCTGCAACATGACTTGCCAATTTTTAAACTCATTGCCCCAGCTTACAAAGACAAACATGCTGTATACATTCTCAATTTCCTTCTTCATCTGCATTGTACCTGTAAATTCAGATCCCTCTGCCATTTACTGTATATTTCCAGCTGTTTAAACATTCCAAAATGCATTACCTCACATCTCTCCACCCAAGTCTCCAACTGATCTATATCCTGCTACATCCTCTGATGGTGCTCATTGCCACCCACAAATCCACCAACCTTTGTGTCGTCTGCAAACTTACTCATCAAACCAGTTACATTTTCCTCCAAATCATTTACATATATTACAAACAGCAAAGGTCCCAGCACTGAAACGTGAAGAACGTTACTTGTCACAGCCCTCCATATCCTCTGTCTTCTATGACCAACCAGTTCTGTATCCAGCTTGCCAACACACCTCTGATCCCATGCGACTTCACCTTCTGTACCAGTCTCCCAGCAAGCTGACTGGTAAATTAAGCCCAGCCCACTGCATGCAGCAGCTAGAAACAGTCTAATGTAAGATTGAATGTGAAAACGTGCCCAAAACAAATAACAATCTTTCCCATTTTCACGCTAGCTGGACACATCGGGCCCTATTTTACCATTTTGATTCTAAGTACTGGACAGACTTGAAGTTGGGTGTTTCAGATCTGACTTTTAAATCCGTTCTCAGGTGCCCCCCTATGCACTCTGCCTGCAAAAATATCAGCAATTCTGAACCATGTTGCACAAGCCTATGGTTGGGGCTTAACACGCCTAAAACCCTGCAGCTCCAATAGGTGCCTCCAACTGCGCATACTCAGAAAATAAAAGATAGAATGCTGCTTCCCTGCAGCATCCCTCCTGGGCTGGATAATACCTCCACCTGACCCCTACAGACATTGCACCACCACCCCCCCCCCAACATTACTGACCCCCTTATCCCCCCCAATCCCTGCCCAGACCGCTCATGGAATGCCCTGCCTGCAGCAGTTGTGGACTTGTCAAGTTTAAGGGCGTTCAAATGGTCAGTGGATAGGCATATGGATAGCATTGGAATAGTTTAGGATAGAGGGTCATAAAATTGGTTCCATTGGTCGGCGCAACATCAAGGGCTGAAGGGCCTGTATTGCGCTGTAATGTTCTATGATCTATGTTCCCTCCCCTTTCCCCTCCACTGATCTCAGACAGAGTGGCCATGGAGCCTTTTCTCCCCTCCCCACCAATCTCAAGCAGAGAGCCGTCAGACACATGGTACTTATCTCTTCACTAACTGGAACGCCCAAATCAGACTTCTAAGGAGGATGCCTGTTCGGTGCCGATTCTGGATGGGTGAAATGGTGGTAAAGAGGGAAGTGCCAATAAAGTTGGGCGTGCAGCCCATTCTGTCAATTTAAACGCATGCAAATACATTTAAATAGCCGTTGCACTAGTTTCGGGCTTGGTCCCAATTGCAATCATTTTTGGGCCTTGGTAAAGAGGAAAGTGGTGCAGAGGCGGGCACGGATCGCGCTACCTGCCTCACACCTGACTTTACCAAGTTTTCACCCGAAAACGGGTACAACGCAAATGTAAAATCAGGCCCACAGTGTTTAGTTGCATTACCTGCAGAATTACTCACTAACCTAAAATCGCAACATTGATTATGTTATTTTCTACCTTCAAGATTCATTGAATACTTTTATGTGTGTGAGAAATAAATATTTTGCTGTTTGACTTAAAATTATCAAAGCCCTTTCTTTTCTACATTGTTCAAACATATTTTTCCAAGAATCCTGTTCTGAATCATTACAAAAAGAGATAAAACGTCAAAGTGAGTTGAAAATAATCATCATACAGCAAGCAGCAAAAATCATGAAAACATTAAGAGTTATTTTGCTCATAGGATTTACAGTGCAATGTCACCAGTGATGTAAAGTTAAAAAAGAAGCAAACTATACATCAGGATTTGTATTTCGGAAGAAATATTAAAATCCTCAAACAAGGTGCAAATATGGAAACTTATTGGAATGATTTGTGATGAAGTGGAAAATTACCATTCTGGGTTAAAAGAGTTCAATTTATGAACTGCCATTATATAATTCAGGAAGACTGTGGTAATTACTCAGTGCAGGGAGCTGAAGCCACAGAATTAAAGTGCACACAGATGCGAGATACTTAAAATGTGGAAAAGCAGGAGGAAGCAAAGTAATGGTTTTTCCTATTATTAAGACTCAAATCTTTGTGTCACGCCAATGATTATCTCGTTACCAAAAGTAAAATTGTTGCGCCCATGAGTTAAACTATATAAAAGGAAGACCGAGTTTCAGCAATCTGTTTTTTATTTTCTCTTTTGTGTTACAGCTATAATGTCATTAAAATTCCGTTCACTCCAACTTGGAGAGAGCGAGGAGCAGTGCTTGCTGTTTTTGACACATTTGGAACATATTATCATCACTCCTAGCATTTGAATAGTGGAATGCAAGGCACTCAGCAAAGTTGAAATATAAAGTGAGAGGTTACGTGAGCTGCCAAAAATCATAACTATAGAAGATTTTTTTCCATTCAACTTAATTAACTTTGTGAAACATCTGAATCACAGCGAACCACATTTAAAATTGTTACTCAAAAGCTGCACAGTTGTTAAGTGGAAGACAAATGTTGTTATTAATACAAAATTTAGTTGTCGTTCTTTTCCAAGAATTTCTGCCTTTCATCCATCATGCTTATCAATAAATTGCTGTTGCCTAACCGAAGAATAGTTTATGAGGTAGTAATTTGTCATCATTAATGTTGGATGAAAAGCAGAGGCGAAAATGACCAACTTTGCAGGGTTTTATGCTGCGCCCCTGTCCTAACCCCCATGTGGTCCATGGGGGAATCACTGATTGATCTTCCTGTGGGGTTTGTTGAGTATGAGTTCCCCTGTTAAATAGGCAGTGGATTGTCCAGCAGGAACTCATTATCTGAGCCTTTTCTAAAGCAGGCCCAAGACTGGGCCTGCTGGACTGTCGTCCCAGGCAGGGACTAGTACGGATACACCGCAGTAGTGGCTTTACTTTGCATTCTGTGATAAATTATGTTCCTATGCTTCCCTGAGTGATTACAACCAAAAATAACTTTAAATTGTTTGCCATTTGAACATTTCAAACATGTATCAGGTCCTTGCATTTAATAATGAAGGATCTAAGACCTATTTTGGGAAGGTGAATTCAGCTGTGATGAATAGGCAATCGGGCCTAGTGCTCTGCTATATTTTTCCAGGTGTTCTTGCTGCTTAGCCAGTAGCTGCCAAAAAGGAAAATTTAGTTTGTTTAGTCATGTGGAGAAAAGTGCAGTTTTACAGTGCTGACCTGATACCTGCTGCTGACCTGATATCATCACCTCCCTCCCCCTGCTTCCTCATGTTCACAGTGCAGTTAGCTTGCAATTAATTGTCTGAAATGAGCCTATGGAGTTAAACAGGCACCAAGATGTAGCATTAAGCATGCCCTAAGAAACCAGGCATGTGGCACCAGGGCACTGATAGGGCAATCAGTCAGTCCTGTGGACCTCTTGCTTTGAGAGAAGAGGCAACATTCTCAGCATGATGAGCTGCCTGGAGTGCAGTCTGGAGATGGTGGGGTGCAGGATGGTGCCTGAAACCCCATGAAGACAGAGAACAGGACAACAGCAAGGAACAGAATCAGAAATCCAGGACTGGTGAGTCATAGTGTTTAGGAATCAGGGCCCAGAATTGGGCAGACAGAAGCCGCAGATGGTGCTGAAGTGGTAATGTCATTGCACTGGTAATCCAGAGGCCCAGACTAATACCCTGAGGAAATTCAATCAATAAATTGGATTTGAAAGTTTGTCTCAGTAATTGTCCATTGTTGAGACCTTCCGGCCATGTCACAGCAGGCTTTCCCATAGCGGATGTAACATTCCATTTAAATCCCCATTTGACTTCAGCAGAACTGGAAAATCCCACCCCATAAAGCTATTGGTGATTGTTTCAGAAACACATCTTGTTCATTCTATCTGTTCTTTACAGAAGGAAATCTGCCATCCTTACCTGGTCTGGCCTACATTTGATTCCAGACCCATAGCAATATGGTTGATACTCTGTGTATGAAATAGCTTAGAAAGCTACTCAGTTCAAGAGCAGTTAGGGCATGTGTACGAATGCTGGTAATGATCCCTATTTTCTTCCATGACAGAGCAAATAAAACAACAGAGAACTGGGAAGTGGCAGTTCAATGGGCAAACAATTGCAGCTTGGAAAGCCTGGACCTTTCACCTGAGCTCAAGAGGCCACAAGGTGAGGACAATCCATTTTGTGTCTGGGAGATAAAGTAACCCGAGTCAGTGGTCGTAGGAAGTTAGCAATATGAGAACCCCAGCAACTCTGCTACCTAGCTGATTAGAGATCAGGAATTATGCTCTTAACAGTAATCTGGTGGAACTTGACCACTAACCGTAAATATTTGATTTGATTTTTTATTGTCACATGAATTGTCATACAGTGAAAAGTATTGTTTCTTGCGCACTTATTGAATGATAGGGCAGACTCGAGGGGCTGTATGGCCTACTCCTGCTCCTATTTCTTGTGTTCTTATGTTCTTAGGTGGTGCCACAGTGGTTTGCACTGCTGCCTCACTGCACCAGGGACACGGTTCAATTCCTGGCTTGGATCACTGTCTGTGTGGAGTTTGCATTTTCTTCCCATGTCTGCGTGGATTCCTCAGAGTGCCCCACTTTCCTCCCACAGTCCAAAGATGTGTGGATGAGGTGGATTGGCCCTTAGTGGCAGGGGGACTAGCTCGGGTAAATGCTTGGAGTTATGGGGATAGGGCCTGGGTGATATTATGGTCAGTGCAGACATGATTGGCTGAATGGCCTCCTTCTACACGATAGGATTCTATGTTCTAGATTTTTTGGAATCAAGCTTTTCAAGGAACAGCGCTCCGAAAGCTTGTCATTCCAAATAAATATGTTGGACTTTAACCTGGTGTTGTGAGATGTCTTACTTGTCCATCCCAGTCCAATGCTCACATCATGGCTTCTCTTTTGTTAACAGGCAGCCCAAAATCTAGCATATAATTTTCTTATTCCTGAGATTGACAATATGAATATATTAGTAGGAGATGAAAAATTTTCGTGCCTGCAACTATTTTATTTTTATTAGGAGATGATTTTACCTCTGCCTTTCATTTTAAAAAGATAACATTGGATTGTTTTAATCTTTTCCCAATCTTATTTTCATTGATTTTTAACAAGAAGAGGATCAAGAAGTTAACAAATACTCACTTTTCATGATAACTAAAATGGAAATAAATTATCCTTTTTGTTTGGATCGAAGGCATAGTGGCACAATGGTTAGCACTGCTGCCTCACAGCTCCAGGGACCTGAGTTTGATTCCCGACTTGAGTCATTGTCATTGTGAAGTTTGCACATTCTCTCCATATCCGATTAGGTTTCCTCTGAGTGCTCCAGTTTTCTCCCATAGTTTAACGATCTGTGGATTAGGTTGATTGGCGATGCTAGATTGCCCAGGGTGTCCTGGAGTACTAGGTTAGAGGAATTAGTGGGCAAATGTGTACGGTTGTGGAGATAGGGCCTGGGATGGGATTGCAGACTTGATGGGCCAAATGGCCTCCTTCTGCACTGTAAGGCTACTAGAAGGAACTAGTTTGGCTGTTGAATTGGATAGAGCTCAAAAAATGGACGTGAGATTATCCCATGTACATGTTTCTGATGCAGGCAGTGTACAAACTTTATGCTTCCTGCTGATTTCAATGATCTTCATGAAGGCCAATAATTGTTAAAAACAGATAAGATTTTCTCAGCGATTGACAGAAAGGATTGCATGATAAGATTTCATGTTTTAAGACTTCAACTCTAACAAGAAAACCAAAATCAACACTGACTAAACTTGGTAAAATAGGAAACCAGTACATAAACTACAGCAAAGATACATTCACCACGAACTAATTAATACCACAGTAAGCCCTATTCTATGTTAGTAGGTTACATCACATGCTCAACAGATATGTAACTTTGCAGATGAATTTCAAATCCTTCCTGGCATTTCAGCTGGTTCCCTTCTCTTTGTCACCATCCTTCTCTTCATGATCCCCTCTTTTACTTTATTTAAAGGAAACATTTTAAAACATAACCATCTTACCAATTTTCACATTTAGAATAATGATTGAAGTAAGCAACTAGTGCTAATCATTACATGCCTGAGCATGAGACACAAAAGCATGATAGGCCAGCAGAAGTTAATGTTAGCTTGTACTACCTAAAGCCAGTCTTCAGAAGAGCATTCTGCTCAGAAAAAATGCTGGAAGTCATTTTACAACTGATTCTGATATGAGAAAAAAAATGGCACGATGTAGAAGTAAATCAACTTCAACATTTTCCACAGCTACACTGGAGATGTTTGTGCAAGAGGTGAAGAAAAGGAGAGATACCATCTGTTCACAGTGGGTCAGAAAGCCCACCATACAAGTGGTCAATGCCATTTCAGCTCAATAACGCAAATGCCTAAAAAATTTCAATGGCCTCACACATTTGGTCAAGTTTTGTGGATAAATTTTCAAATGCCATGTCTCATCAACTGAGTTATGCATGTTTTTTTCAACCACCTACAATGTTAACATGGCAACTGCCAGTTCAGTCAATGATCTTGCTAATCCCTCAATGGATCTTCAGTCGAGGTGGACCAACAGAAGACGCTATAATCACTTCTGCCTTGGTCATGCTTGAACAATGAGGAGTTTACAAGTACTGATATCACACATCTTGCACACAGTTCACCAAAGACCTCATCACACTCTTGCCAACAATCTCTAAGGAGTGCAACTCATACCTTGCAATCATTGCCCCACCTCATCCTCATATTCGGCCCCCAGTGCAGGCCTTACACAAGCAGCTTGCACACACTCACAACCCGCCATTCATAAAACTCACACCAGCCAAGAGATTCCACCACATTCACTGTTGCCCTTTCATCCTTCTTACAGGACAAGATGGACAACTGGAGGCAGCAGGAGGTGTCCAGCGGCGAATGAAATGACTGCATGTCCTTAGCCCCATGGAAGAGATCTGCTTGCCAGTATTGGATTGGCCACAGCTGAGGTTGTAAGTGTTCGGACTGAAACTATTGAAGGTGACGATATCCTCATATAAAATCCTCCTCCTCACATTCCACTTCCCTCTCATCTGAAAATTTATTTTGATTCACAAGCTGTAGTTGATGTAAGCATGTTTTCCAACCACTTCACCTCATCATAATCCTGTCCTTGTGCCTTTCCCAGCTCAAATGCCCAAGATCTGCAAATTGGTCAGGGAGTGATGGATGAGCAAGAGGCGGAAGAGTAGGAAAACAGTGGTAAAGATGTACCATGACACAATCCCACCTTCACAGGTACCAGCTCATGATTTCTATTTGAAGGAGGACTTTACCCTTTTTGGAAGAGAACTTAATACTTATTTTGGGTGTATAGGATACTTCACTCTATGAATGACCACACCCTCCCCACCCTCCAGGAACTTCCCTGATGTCACAGGCCTTTGAAAGGAAGTTCCATCCTTCAGGAAATTGAAAATTCCAGAATCGACAGGGACCTGACAAAGCCTGACATTTTCCACTAAATTTAGTTGTACTCCAGGGCTGGAATTTTCCCATTCTCCCTATTACTGAAGTTGGACAGGGCGGTGAGGGAGTGGGGGAGGCAATGGAGCGGACCATACAAAGATCTGTTGAACTCGGGTAGGATTTTCCGGTCTTGGGGTGAGCACAATAGGAATTCCAACCTGTGGACTGACAGAACCTCCAAGAAAATTGGAAGCCAATAGGATTCAAATTGGTCTTTATCGGTAGTGCAAAATGTCGTGAATCATCAAGCTATTTTATATGAAATAGAAAACCTCTTCCATTGAAGTCAGAGGAATAAAATTTGGGCTATATATTCACCATGAACCTTTTAAAATGACTAACAAAGGCCAATTTCACCCTGCCCTCGTCTTGCTTAAGGTAGAGCAGTACATTACACAAATATTAAAGAATCAATGCATATGAGAAAGCTATGGATAACTTATTTGTGAGGGAGAATTCAGAGCATATTGGAACTGTGAGGAGTGGAGAGCAGACTTGCTACGCTCTATAAGAAGAAAAATTTGACTTTGTACAACAGTCCAAAATGGGTCTGAATGAATTGGGAGCCCAATTTAGAACCTCCCTCATTGAATTCAGTGGCAATAAAAAGCAAAAGGAATGTAAAACAGGCTTCTGATTCACTTCACAATTGTATTTCAATCCCAAACAATGGCCAAGACTTTCTGGCTGTTCACATTGTCAGGTTCTTTTGGCCCTGCCAATGGTGCATCTGTGCCGTAGGTTTCCCAGTGGTGAGAGGAGCTTTGAACTGGAAATCTGAGTGAAGCAATGAACATTCGTAATGGGGGTCCCGTGACTCTCACTGTGCTCTCACATGCAAGCAGAGACAATAGCAGGATCAGAAGATCCCACTACCGGCCAAAGGCAGGCCACTTTTCCCGCTGTGACACATATGTCAAGTTGTGTAGTTAACCTCGCCCAATATCTCTGCTTACACTTGAGAGCCCAGTGAGAATAACAGGACTCTTTCGCTATTAACGTTCATTCCTTTTCTTGACTTAGTTTTAATAAATGACAATTTTTACTCCCACACTAATTTTGCTAGCAACTGAACTCAGGGAATAAACAAATCGTCAGCATCTGAAACAGGTCTGCTTCCAATTCCTTCATTATTGTAACTCAAATTATTCTCCAATTAAAGATGGGACAGATGAAAGATTTTTGAGTGGAGTTTCATTTTAACACAGTGTTCTTCACTCTGTATTTGTGAAAATGTAAAATGTGCTGTCCCAGAAGATGCAAAACCTGTTGAAGTGTTGATAAGGAAGACAAATATTTTACAGGAATAAGGATATTAAGGAATATGTAGAAAGGATGGGGAATTGAGATTAAATAAAAAACTTCAGTGGGTCAAAGTCTGTTGGGCTTGTTTTTAAAGAGAGTGGGCAGTGGGATGAGGTAGGAGTAGAGGTGGGTGCTATATTTTGTTGGCACTAAATTTGATGGCTGCTTTTCCTTCTACTTATTTTATCTACCACGCCTTCTAAAATATTTAAATTAGCTGCTCCATGTACCACATGAGAAAAAGAATATTGAAAGAGCATGTGTCAGTTATGCTCTTTTTGTAGTTTATGCCAACTAAGGAGTGAAGGTAGAAATTTGTGCATCTGTCGTTAACAGAAGATAGTTGGAGTATTAACACAATATTGCAATGTTCTGTACTCCATACCAGCAAATAATTTCTTGGGACTTTAAAAGCAAGTCGAGCTTCCTGATGAACAATGTTGGATGTTTTGGATGTATTAGCATGACCACCTTGCCAGAATTGTGATCCCTGCCAAATCAAGTTCCCGGTAGTGAGAACTTAGAGCATTCACACTTTTGACAGTTTGTAAGTGGCATACACCTGGCAAGCTTGGCTTCTCCCGTGACTTAAAGGTGAATATATGCTGCTTTGACGTATTTGTGAACCACTCTCAAATCTCAGCTTGTTAACCCAGATCAGGCACCTGTAGATCAAGCAGCAAGAAGACTAGATTCGGGAGGGAGGCTGAGGGGAGAATGGAGGTTTGAGGGGGTTCGATCAGAGGGGTCAGAAATTTGGATCACTCAGGCAATACTCACCACAGCCAATGTCCTGGTTCATCTTTATCTGCTGCATCCTATGCTATACTAGGGCAATGCCTTGGCTAAGGAAGACAGGGAGGACTATGATATCTCTCCTAATGATGAGAATGGTGAAGTGGATAGTGATGTTGAGGGACAGGATGTTGCAGAGCCACATACAGAGGCCATTGCAAGGGTACAACGTGATAGACGGGCCTGTGACAATCTGACACTGAACAACTTCCAGGCAGAGTAGGCTGCTGAAACATTCCCTTTGCTGTTTGGTTATCTATCCTCTGCTGGCTGGAATGATGGCACAGTGGTTAGCATTGCTGCTTCACAGTGGTAGGGGCCAAGGTTCAAATTCCTGGCTTGGGTCTGTGTGGAATTTGCATGTTCTCCCTGTGTCTGCATGGGTTTCCTCTGAGTGCTGCAGTTTCCTCCCACAGTCTGAAAGACATGCTGGAAGACATAACATTAAACTGATAGGGACTGGATTGTGGTGATTAGGGGAATTTCAGTAATTTTATTGCAGCCTTACTTGTAATTAATAAATAAACTTTGTAGTTTCAGACATTTCCTGGCATTTTGATGTACAATAGCTAAACTAAATTGCACTATTTAATATCCACCCTGCTGGTGATTTGATCCTTTGCATATACTGAACTGTGTTAATATATAGAACCCTGATGTGAAATGCACACATTTGAACCTGAAATGCATTTCGTTCTCCCCTGATTTTGGGCACCTGTAAGTAGAATTGAGGTTTTTCCTTAAATTTCAAGATGTCCATGTGCTTGGTAACTTGGAAGCAGCACACACTCAAAAGGGGAAAAAAGGTTCACTTTGAAACCAGAAAAAAGGAATCCAGTTTAAGGTACTCAAATGGATATAGATTATGAAACGATTAATGTCTTAGAAAAATAATAAATTAATCAAAATGTTCACAATGCTCCAAAGAGAACATCAACACAGTTACTCTAAGAGGCAGGTTGGCTTTAGAATAGACCCTGCTGGCTGAAGTGGATTTGGGACATTCCCTCTTACCCTGAAGTAAAATCATGGCATAGAGATTCTTGAAAGCAGTATAATGTGGATCAATGCGAGGTTATCTAATTTGATAGCGCAAAGAAGAAGGCAGATTATTACCTAGAACATAGAAAAGCGTAGCATAGTACAGGCTCTTCAGTCCTCAATGCTGTGCCAAGCTACGTCCAAACTAAGGTCAAGCTATTCCACTCCCTCTCATTCTGGTTAATATTTGAATGGCTATAGATTGAGAGAGGGGAGTGTGCAATGAAATCTAGTGTCCATGTACACTAGACCATAGAACATAGGACATAGAACATTACTGCGCAGAACAGGCCCTTCGGCCCTCGATGTTGTGCCGACCAATTAAGAAAAAGCAATGACCCTCTAACCTAACCCATTTCCTTTTCATCCATAAACCTATCCATGGATCTCTTAAACGCCACCAAACTTGGCGCATCTACAACTGCAGCAGGCAGGGCATTCCATACCCTTACCACCCTCTGGGTAAAGAACCTACCTCTGACATCCGTCCTATAACTACCACCCCTTAATTTAAAGCTATGTTCCCTCATGCTGGCTTTCTCCATCCGAGGAAAAAGGCTATCACTGTCCACCCTATCTAAACCTCTAATCACCTTATATGTTTCAATAAGGTCTCCTCTTAGCTGCCTTCTTTCTAACGAAAACAACCTCAAATCCCTCAGCCACTCTTCATAAGACTTGCCCTCCATACCAGGCAACATCATGATAAACCTCCTCTGTACCCTCTCCAATGCCTCCACATCTTTCTTATAATGTGGGGACCAGAACTGTACATAATACTCCAAGTGCGGCCGCACTAGAGTTTTGCACAGTTGCAACATGATGTTGCAGCTCCGAAATTCAATCCCCTTACCAATAAAAGCTAAGACTCCGTATGCCTTCTTAACAACCTTATCGACTTGATTGCCAACTTTCAGGGATCTATGCACATATACACCAAGATCCCTCTGTTCATCTACACTATTAAGAGTCCTACCATTAGCCCTATACTCTACACATTTGTTATTCCTGCAAAAGTGAATTACCTCACACTTTTCCGCATTAAACTCCATTTGCCACCTCTCGGCCCAGCTCTGCAACTTGTCCAAGTCTCTCTGCAAACTATAACACCCCTCTTCACTATCTACCACTCCTCCGACTTTGGCGTCATCCGCAAATTTACTAATCCATCCTTCAATACCCTCATCCAGATCATTTATAAAAATTACAAACAGCAGGGGCCCCAAAACAGATCCCTGAGGTACACCACTTGTAACCAAACTCCATGATGAATATTTTCCATCAACCACCACCCTCTGTCTTCTATCAGCTAGCCAATTCCTAATCCAATTAGCTAAATCACCCTCAATCCCATACATCTGCATTTTCTGCAGAAGCCTTCCATGGGGCACCTTATCGAACGCCTTACTAAAGTTCATATATACCACATCAACTGCCTTACCCCCATCCACCTCTTTGGTCACTTTTTCAAAAAACTCAATAAGGTTAGTAAGGCACGACCTACTCTTCACAAAACCATGCTGACTATCCCCAATCAATTCATTTCTCTCTAAATAACTATAAATCCTATCCCTAATAATTCTCTCCAATACTTTGCCCACAACAGAAGTAAGACTCACTGGCCTATAATTCCCTGGAAAGTCTCTCTTCCCCTTCTTGAACAATGGGACCACATTCGCTATCCTCCAGTCTTCCGGAACTATACCTGTAACCAACGACGACCTGAAGATCAGAGCCAGAGGCTCTGCAATTGCCTCTCTCGCCTCCCAGAGAATCCTAGGGTAAATCCCGTCCGGCCCAGGGGACTTATCTAACTTCAAACCCTCAAGAATATCTAGCACATCCTCCTTATCTACTTCAATACTTTCCAGTTTACAACCCTGTATCCCAGTGTTCTCCACAACTACATTTACGTCTCCCTGCGTGAATACCGAAGAGAAATATTTGTTCAGTGCCTCTCCAATCTCTTCAGGCTCCACACATAACTTCCCACTGCTGTCTCTGACTGGCCCTAATCTTGCCCTAACCAATCTTCTATTCCTAACATATCTAAAGAAAACTTTAGGATTCTCCTTGATCCTATCATATACCAGCGTTGGAGTGGGGTGGGCAGAATAAGCAGTCTCACAACACCAAGTTAAAGTCCAACAGATTAATTTGGAATCACGAGCTTTCAGCATGCTGCTCCTTCATGCAGGTGAACATGCAGATACAGAAGTTGATGAAGAAGGCAAATGGTATGTTGACCTTCATAGAGAGGATTTGAATATGGTATCAGGGATGTCTTGCTGCAATTATACAGGGCCTTGTGAGACCGCATGCGGAATACTGTGTGCAGTTTTGGTCTCATTTGAGGAAGGATTCCTTATTATGGAGGGAATGCAGCAAAGGTTAATTAGGCTGGGGTGGCAGCACTAATGTCTGAGGAGAGATTGAGTCAGTTAGGATTATACTTGCTGGAGCTTAAAAGAATGAGGTGGGATCTCATAGAACCTATAAAATTCTACCAGGACTAGAAAGGATAGATACAGGAGGAATGTTCCTGATGGTGGCAGTGTCCAGAACCAGAGGATACAGTGTAGTCCATTTGGGACTGAGATGAGGAAAAATTTCTTCATCAAGAGTGTGATGACACCATAGAATTCATTAACACAGAAAGTAATTGAGGCCAAAACATTATATGTTTTCAAGAAGGAATTAGATATAGATCAGGCTGAAGGGATTAAAGAATATGGGGAGAAAGCGGGAACAGGCTATTGAGTTGGATGATCAACTAATGAAGTAGGCTCGAAGGGCCAAATCATAGAATCATAGAATCTTACAGTGCAGAAGGAGGCCATTCAGCCCATCGAGCCTGCACAGACAGCAATCCCAGACAGGCCTTAGCCCCATAATCACAAGTAGTTTACCCTGCTAATCCCCATGACACTAAGCACCAATTTACCATGGCCAATCAACCTAACCTGCGCATCCTTGGAATGGTCTAATCCTGCTCCTATATTCTATGTTTCTATGTTTATTTCAAAAATAAGTTGTTACAACTGAATCTTCATAGGCTGGGAACTCAAAAAGGGTCCTAAATGACATTTCAGAGTAATATGCTTAGCTAGTAATTTCACTATGAAAGCCTATTTAATATTAGTGTAAGTAAAACTACTATGAACATATTGTACATTCTCTGATTAAAAAAAACTATACAAAGATAAAGCATCTAAATGGAACATTAGAAAAAGCATCAATTTAAACTCTATGTGGAAATATTGTATTTAAAATTGACTAAATTGTGTCCTCATTGTGTAACTACTATGTTTCTCATAAGAAAAATAAAATCCAAATCTGAAGTAGAATTTGATGGATATGATTATACTTCTAAAATATCAATTTTGATATTGAGTCTGTATTTCAGTGACATTGAAGACTTAGATCCAAATTAGCAATATCTATTGTAATAATGTGTAATCGTAAAATCAGCACTTAGTGAATTCAGATATGTCCTGAAAAGCAATTTTTGTCAATAAAAGAGCAAAAAGGCTCAATCCATGTTGCAATCTGCCCTAAGCTATATTTGTTACTCAGATGTTGTAATGAGCCCTTCTCTATTCTAAGTGCAGAAGATTCAAACATAATGGACAAAGATAGCTTCAGTGCAAGCCTAGGGGAATGAATTCGACAGCAGCTGAGAACAGGCCAGGTATCGTGATGCACGATTAACCCGCAACCATTCATTGTGATGCAGGCGACATGTTAACAGATCATTTCAATGATTTCAACATCCAGTCAGCACTAATTACACCGCTGATTGGCTGGACACATCTTATAACAAGACTGCACTGCTTCATGCTAACCTGCACCTCCGACAGCGAACTTGCATTGTGGTTGGAGCAAGTTCTAGCTGTCATGCAAGAAGTGACTTTGACCTGGGAGATAGTGAGACGTAGGCAGCATGGACAATGCAAGTTATAACACTTTCAGTCACTGCCCTGGAGATCTGATGGTATGGGGGAGAGATGTCCAATATCGCATTAGAGCAGAAGACTCTCCAGACAAGTTTAGAATGAAGTGGGCACGGATGGTCATAGAAGTCAAGGATCTGGATGCAATGCCATAAGATGATCAGTCACTTCTACAGCAACATAACAATGGTCCTTAAAAGCCTTGCCAACTCCTCAAGATGAAGACGATTTTCAAAGGTCTCTTTAATTTCTTATCTCCATACATCCCCAATTTCATCCAATAAATATTTTCATGACTATGGGGATGTTGAGAATGCATCTTTCCTGTGGCACAAAGACCAACAGTACTTCTTTCAAGCATTGAAATGGTCATTATCAAAAACATTGACATTGCAATTTTACAATCCTAGTGAGACAACTAGACTGAACATAAATGCTTCAGTGAAAGGTCTGGGAATGAAGATAATACAAAAAGGCAAACCAGTGCATTTGTTTCAAAGTTTCTCGCTATTACGCAATCCAATATTTTAACATCGAATAGGAAACCTGAGCTTTTGTGTTTGGAATCATGCATTTTCGAACCTATCTAAGATTTGTGGTGAACACTGACAAGAGGTCACTGGAGATGATATTGTGAAAACTATTGACAACTGCATTCTCAAGATTGCAATGTTTCAAGCTAAGTAGCTTGATGGTCACATCAGATATACTTAGCAGACTAACTAATCTAGTGAAAACGTAAGATAAGTTCTTGGGTCTACAATTTGACTTTATTGATGTTGAACTTAAAGATGCTCTCAAAATTAATTGGGTATATTTTGTGCAATACAAATATGAAGAAATAGTGAAAGATTTCATATTACAGAATCTGTGGAAGACAATCACTGACTGATGTCCTGATTCAATTCAGCACATTCACAAACATGTGAGACCATTTTGGTTATACCATAATTAGTTTGGCATTTTCCAGGAAATAATTTCTAAAGACATGCAGGTCGTCATGCCAGAAGCTTTGCAATCTGATGTTCTTAACAATCGCATCACTCACGCTTACATAGTTCAGACAAGAA
Source organism: Sphyrna mokarran (assembly GCA_024679065.1). Taxonomy (NCBI): domain Eukaryota; kingdom Metazoa; phylum Chordata; class Chondrichthyes; order Carcharhiniformes; family Carcharhinidae; genus Sphyrna; species Sphyrna mokarran. The sequence continues at coordinate 34,338,508 of JAGIQG010000001.1, forward strand.
GACTTACAAGTGAGACTGTCTATTAGATATGGTGTTGAAGTCATCATCAAGAAGTGCCAGGTATGTCAAAAGCTTATGCCACGTTAACACATAGAATCATTCATTCCACATGGAGCTCCTATCCATCATTTGTCCAAAAAGACATCCAACCTCTTTCATGAAGGTTAGGGGGCAGGGAGTCGGGGGTAGGGTGTTAGACTGGATAGGGGATTGGTTGTCTAATAGGAAGCAGAGGGTAGCTATTAATGGGTGCTATCCTGATTGGCAACTGGTGACTAGTGGAGTGCCCCAGGGTTTGGTGCTGGGGCCTCAACTATTTACCATTTACATAGATGATCTGGAGGAAGGGGCTGAGTGCAGGGTGCCAAAATTTGCTGATGATACGAAGATGAGTGGAAAAGCAAATTGTGTGGAAGGTGTGGGAAGCCTGTAGAGGGATCTGGATAAGTTGAGTGAGTGGGCGAGGACCTGGCAGACGGAGTATAATGTTAGCAAGTGTGAGGTTATCCACTTTGTTAAGAATAATGGTAGGAAGGACCACTATTTAAATGGAAAAAAGCTGCAGCATGCGATGGTGCAGAGGGACCTGGGGGTCCTTGTGCACGAATTGCAAAAACACATATGCAGGTGCAGCAGGTGATCAAGAAGGCAAATGCAATGTTGGCCTTTGTAGCTAGGGAGATAGAATATAAAAGTAGGGAGGTTCTGTTGCAGCTGTATAGGGTACTGGTGAGGCCGCAGCTGGAATACTGTGTGCAGTTTTGGTCGCCGCATTTGAGGAAGGATATATTGGCCTTGGAGGGGGTGCAGAGAAGGTTTACTAGGCTGATACCGGAGATGAGGGTGTTGAATATTGAGGAGAGACTGAATAGGCTAGGTTTGTACTCTTTGGAGTTTAGAAGGCTGAGAGGGGATCTTATAGAGACGTATAAGATAATGAAGGGGATGGATAGGGTAGAAGTTGAGACACTCTTCCCGCTTAATAAAGATAGCAGGACTAGCGAGCACAGCCTCAAGATTAAATGCATCTTTAAATGCAGCTATTCAATCACCAGTTGAGGTTATGACTGGCAGATCAATGTGTGCCAATGTGTTACCCTTACCCATTCTACTCTTGGAGAAAAAGAGAAACAGTGAAAACTATGGGAGAAGATGACCAAAAAGTATGATAAAAAATTCAGGTACAGAAATTGGGTCCCAGTGAACATATTTGCTAACCGGTTAAGGTGACAAGGATTTGTTCAGAACAAATGTCTTAGGAAGTCATTATATAGAAAGGCCCATCGATAAAGTGTAACCAAGAACAAAACAATTCTCTTCCAGTTCCTCAACCACTGTATATTCCTATTGCATTGAGGACAGGATCCCAAATGCAACCAGGAACTATGTCTGAGAATGACAATCTTACAGGTCACTGTGTTATTAAAGAAATCTTCAGACAATGTGACTATTGGGCATACCAACAGATTACCAATTTAATTTGAAGATTCATAGATTCATTAGTTCTTCTGCAATGCTAACTAAGCAAGAGCATGTATTGTAAATAGTCATGGTTCTTTGGAAGGGGAAAATACCTTTAAAAAGAAAGGATGTTGTTTTAATGTGCCTTTTAGGAATGGTAGCATGATGTCACTAGAAAGGAAGTATGTCAAGCAATTCAGTCTTAGACCAAACTTTTACTGGCACACCTGCCCTGGGGTGAGCAAAGTTCAGACAACGGCATTCTCTATTGGCCTTGAGTGGCGTCGTACAGAATTCATACTGATATGCCAGTAAAATTCCACCTTTAGTTTCATTTTTGCTTTTGAGCAATACACACATGCACATACATACACGGACACACACACACACACACACACACAAACACATGTACACACACACACACACACAGACACACATACACGGACACACACATACACGGGCACACACACACAAACACACACACACACACACATACACACACAAACACGTGTATACACACACACACACACACACACCTCTCTTACATACACACACGTATATATATATATATATATATATACACACACATACACACACACACACACACACACACACACATACACACACACATCTGCTGTTGATATCTTCAAGCTTTCTACCTCTGTATAAATGTTCCCATGTGCCTAGTAAATAAATGAATCCACCATGTGTTTATAAAATGTCTTATGGGCGATTGGTGTCTTTATATCATCATAACAACATGATATGTGTCAAATTGAAGCAGGAGAATTTGACAAAGTAGAGCAAAAAGAAGAAAAACAGACCAACGATCCCCACTGGAAGAAAGCCAGGTTCAGTGAATTGAGCAGGGATCCAATCCAACGTGTCTGGAAACAAAGAGTGGCCAAGAAAATAAAAAAAAATAAGTTATTGCTCAGTGTATTAATACCACAGGTAGATTACATTAACACTGAAGTTACTGTGAAAATCCCTAGTCGTCTGGTGATGATCTTTGCATCATCATTGGAGATAGGAGAGGATTGGAGGATTGCAGATGTTGTTCCTTTATTCAAGAAAGGGAGTAGAGATAGCCTAGGGAATTATAGACCAGTGAGTCGAATCTCAGTGGTTGGTAAGTTGATGAAGAAGATCCTGAGAGGCAGAATTTATGAACATTTGGAGAGGAATAATATGAGTAAGAATAGTCAGCATGGCTTTGTAAAAGGCAGACAAGCCTGATTGAATTTTTTGAGGATGTGGCTAAATGCATTGATGAAGGAAGAACAGTAGATGTACTTAGGTATGCACTTCAGCAAAGCATTTGATAAGGTGTCCCATGCAAGGCTTATTGAAAAAGTGAGAGGGCAAGGGATCCAAAGGGACATTGCTTCTGGATCCATGGATCCAGAACTGGCTTGCCCGCAGAAGGCAAAGATCTGCATGGAGTTTGGTCACCAGTGGAGCGCCCCAGAGATCTGTTCTTGGACTCTTACCCTTTGCGATTTTTATAAATGACCTGGATGAGGAAATGGAGAGATGGCTTGCTAAGTTTGCTGATGACACAAAGGTTGGAGGTGTTGTGGATAGTGCTGAGGGATGTCAGAAGTTGCAGCAAGACATTGATAGGATGCAAGACTGGATGGAGAAGTGACAAATGGAGTTCAACCCAGATAAGTGTGAAATGGTTCATTTTGGCAGGTCAAATAGGATGGCAGAATGTAATATTAATGGTAGGACTCTTGACAATGTGGAAGATCGGAAGAATCTTGGGGTCCGAGTTCATAGGACGCTGAAAGCAATTGCTCAGGTTGAAGCTGTGGTTAAGAAGGCGTATGATGTACTAGCCTTCATCAATCAAGGAATTAAGTTTAGGAGTCGAGAGATAATGTTGCAACTATATAGGACCTGGTCAGACCCGACTTGGAGTACTGTGCTCAGTTCTGGTCGCCTCATTACATAAAGGATGTAGAAATGGTGCAGAGGAGATTTACAAAGTTGTTGCCTGGATTGGGGAGCATGCCTTGTGAGGATAGGTTGAGGGAGCTCGGTCTTTTCATCTTGGAGAGGTGAAGGATGAGGGGTGACCTGATGGAGGTGTATAAGATGTTGAGATATTGATTGAGTGGATAGTCAGAGGCTTTTTTCCAGGGCTGAAATGGTTGCCACAAGAGGACACAGGTTTAAGGTGCTGGTGAGTAGGTACAGAGGAGAAGTCAGGGGTAAGTATTTCACTCAGAGAGTGTGGTTGCATGGAATGGGCTGCCAGCAACAGTGGTGGAGGTGGATTCATAGGGTCTTTTAAGAGAAATGTGCATGGAACTTAGTAAGATAGAGGGTTATAGGAAAGCCTAGTAATCTCTAAGGTAGGGACATGTTCAGCATGACTTTGTGCTGTCGTTTTTTTTACGTTTTTCCTATGTCACACTCCAGTGCCTGTTTGGATGAACTGAGGGGGAATTATGTATGGCCAATAACCAGCATGTCTTTCAGGCTGTGGGATGAAACTGGAGCATCTGGCGGAAACCCACGCAGACGCAGAGAGAAAATACAGACTCCGCTCAGACAGTGACCCAAGCCGAGGAATCGAATCCGGGTGAACAGCAGTGCTAACCATTGTGCCACCGCAGGCCTTCAAGTGATTTGAGTACAAACAAAGAGTGGGATGTTCCAGCACCCTCCTCCACTCCACTCCACCCCAGCTCCCCCCACGCTGCATATTATTTGGTAGCAGAAGTGGCTCGCTATTGCTGCTGATGGGATCTTCTAATCCGGCCAACATCTACTATGTTTTGCATGCCTCATCTATCCTCCTACTGGGGAACTTGTCACCTTCAGCAGAGTCAGAAGGTCATGCCAGCAGGAAGGGCTGGAAAATCCCATGGCAAGCCATTTCTCATAAGGAGGAATGATGGAGTATCCAAAGCGAGAGCACCCTGAGTGGCAGATGATACAGAAGTAAAAATAAGCCAGAAAAACATACAGGATAACAAGGAAGCAAGGGGAGATTGAAAAATCAAGGAAGGGCAAAGCAAGAGTATGAGGAAGTACCAATGAGTGACATAAAATGGAAAGTAAAATCTTTCAGCAGTACATAAAAAGTCATAGGACAGTTAAAGAAATAATGGGGCTGATTCAGGCCAAAAAAGAAATCTCCTTTGCAGACAGATGTTCTGATCATATACATTGCATCTATCTTCAGAAAAGGAACAGATGAAGTTGATATGACAGCAATAATGTAGTTAATAAAAAGAAAAAATAAAGATAGAAAGCTGTTAAATAGGCTGGCATCATTCAAGGTGAAAAGGCACAATGGAATATATCCAAGATTGGATTTGTCAGGGTTCAGTGTTGAGACTCTTGCTCCTCCTGATGCATGTGAATGACCTAGACCTTGGTGAACAGAGCAGTTTCAAAACATGTAGACCAATGAAATTGGTAGCGTTGTGAAATATTAGGAGGACAGTATAGAACTTCAAAGGACATAGACAAATTTGTGGATTGGGAGGACAAGTGGTAGATGAAGTTTAATGTGACATGATTAATTTAGAATTGTAGAATCCCTACAGTGCAGAAAGAGGCCAATTGGCCCATCGAGCCTGCACTGACCAGAATCCTACCCAGGCTCTATCCCCAAAACCTCATGCGCTTACCCTAGCTAGTTTCCCTGACATTAAGGGGCAATTGAGTGTGGCCAATCGACCTAACCCGCATATCTTTGGACTGTGGCAGGAAACTGGAACATCCGGAGGAAACGCATACTGACATAGCCAGAATGTGCAAACTCCACACAGATAATGACCCAAGTCGGGAATCATACTTGAGTCTCTGGTGCTGTGAGGCAGCAATGCTAACAATTGTGTGACCGTGGCGTCTTGGAGAAGAGAATGCTAAGAGGAGATTTCTTAGAGATAGTAAAATCAGAGGTAAGTATTTCACTCAGAGAGTGTGGTTGCATGGAATGGGCTGCCAGCAACAGTGGTGGAGGTGGATTCATAGGGTCTTTTAAGAGAAATGTGCATGGAACTTAGTAAGATAGAGGGTTATAGGAAAGCCTAGTAATCTCTAAGGTAGGGACATGTTCAGCATGACTTTGTGCTGTCGTTTTTTTTACGTTTTTCCTATGTCACACTCCAGTGCCTGTTTGGATGAACTGAGGGGGAATTATGTATGGCCAATAACCAGCATGTCTTTCAGGCTGTGGGATGAAACTGGAGCATCTGGCGGAAACCCACGCAGACGCAGAGAGAAAATACAGACTCCGCTCAGACAGTGACCCAAGCCGAGGAATCGAATCCGGGTGAACAGCAGTGCTAACCATTGTGCCACCGCAGGCCTTCAAGTGATTTGAGTACAAACAAAGAGTGGGATGTTCCAGCACCCTCCTCCACTCCACTCCACCTCAGCTCCCCCCAGCAGATAGGATAAAATTGTTTCCATTCATGAAAGAGTCAAAACAATGGTCACAGATTTGAACTAATTGGCAGAAGGACCAAAAGCAACATGAGGAATATTTCTTCCACACAACAAATGACTTAGGCCTGGAATGCACGACCTGAGAGTGTGGTGGAGGCAGGTTCAATCACAGCATTCAAAAATGAATTAGACTTAACTGGAAAGGTAGATTGTTCAGGGTTCTGGGTGTTGAAGGGAAATGGGCAAATGGCATTAGACAAATTACTTGTTTAGAGAGCTGGTGTACATACTGTAACAACTCTATAATTCTGCGAAACAGGCTAATCAGTCCAATAATAGTGAGCAATATAATTGATGTTTGCTAATGATGCACAACTATGTTGGAAAGTAAATCATGAGGTGAGCCCAAAGAGGCTGCAAAGAGACATGGACAGGTTCAGTATATTGTTGTTTAGTGAATCAGGGTACCAGATGGAGTATAATGTGGGGAAGTCTGAAATTATTTACTTTGGCAGCAACAATTGAAAAGAATAATTTTTAAGAGGTATGAACCTTATAAATTTAATGTTCAGAAAGATTTAGATATGCTCGCACAATGAACACTGAGGGCCCGATTTTACCATCGTGTTGCACCCATTTTCGGGCACAAAAACTTGCTAAAGTCAGGCATGAGATGAGTACCGTGATCCATGCCCACCTCTAAGCCAGTTCCCCCTTTACCAATGCCCAAAAAAATGGCCACGATCAGGACCATGCCTGAAACTGGCATGGCAACGATTTAAGTGCATTTGCACACATTTATAGAGTCTTAGAGATTTACAGCATGCAAACTCTTCAGCCCAAACTTGTCCATACCGCCCTTTTTTTGAAACCGCTAAGCTAATCCCAATTGCCCACATTTGGCCCATATCCCTGTCTTCCCATCGTACCCATGTAGCTCTCTATGTGCTTTTTAAAAGACAAAATTGTACTAGCCTCTACTGCTACCTCTGGCAGCTTGTTCCAGACACTCACTACCTTCTGTGTGAAAAGAATTGCTCCTCTGGACACTTTTTCATCTCCCCCTCTCACCTTAAACTAATACCCTCTAGACTCCCCTACATTTGGGAAAATATATTGACTATCTATCTTGTCTATGCCCCTTATTATTTTATAGACTTCAATAAGGTCAGCTCTCAGCCTCCTATGCTTCAGAGAAAAAAGTCTCAATCTCTATCCCTATCCAATCTCTCCTTATAATTCAATCCATCAAGTCCCAGTAGCATCCTAGTAAATTTTTTCTGCACTCTTTCTAGTTTAATAATATCCTTTCTATAATAGGGTGACAAGAATTGCACACAGTATTTCAAGTGTGGCTCTACCAATGTCTTGTACAATTTCAATAAAACCTTCCAACTCCTGTATTCAGTGTTCTGACCAATGAAACCAAGCATGCCAAATGCCTTCTTCACCACTCTGTCCACTTGTGATTCCACTTTCAAGGAGCTATGAACATGAACCTCTAGATCTCTTTGTTCTGTAACTCTCGCCAACACCCTACTATTAACTGAGTAAATCCTACTCCCTGGTTCAATCTACCAAAATACATCACCTCGCATTTGTCTAAATCAAACTCCATTTGCCATTCGTTGGCCCACTGGCCCAATTAATTGAGATCCTGCTGCAATTGGAGATAACTTTCTTTCTTTGATGACTTAATGGGCTGCACCCCCAAATTTACCCCTTTACCACTATGCTCAACCATCCAGATTCGGCACGAAATGGACATGATCTATAAAAGCTTGATTTGAGGCTCCAGTTAGTGAGGTGGCGAGTGTCAAACGTCTGATAGCTCTCTGCTTGAGATTGATGGTGGGGGCATGAAGGTAGATCTGATGGCTCTCTGCTTGAGATTGGTGGAGATGGGGGCAAGGAGGGGTCCACAGTCACTTTGCTCGTGATCAGTGAGGTGGAAGGAGGGCCTTCTGCCACTCTTCCTGTGATCAGTGAGGGGAAAGGAGGGTCTTCTGCCATTCTGCCTGTGATCAGTGAGGAGGAAGGGGGGTCTTCTGCTACTCTGCCTGGGCTTGGTGTGGTGCAGAGATGAGAGGCCCTTGATCTGTGTGTATGGTGAGGGATAAGGGGGTCAGTAATGTTGTAGGCGTGGGTCAATGTCTGTGGGGCCAGCGGGGAGGCATTATCTGGCCGGGAACAAAGTGGCAGGAGAACCGCATATTCTTTTTATACGCACGTGCAGTTGGTGGTGCCAATCAGAGCTGCAGGATTTTGGGTGTACTAAGCCCTGACCACAGGCTTGTGCAGCGCGATTTGAACAAAGAACGAAGAACAAAGGACAAAACAGCACAGGAAACAGGCCCTTCAGCCCAACGAGCCATTTGTTGGTATTTTTTCATGCAGAGTGTGTGTGGGGGTGCCTGAAAACAGGCCTAAAAATCAGATTTGAAACAATCCCAGTTTCAAGCCTGTGCAGCACTTAGAATTGAAATGGTTAAATAGATCCCAGAGTGTTAGAACACAGCAAGCAATTGGCAAAGTAAATAGCACATTGACCTTTATTTCAAGGGAATTAGAGTACAGTATGAGAAAAGAGAAGACTTGCTACATGGTTTTGATACACTGAGGGTGGCGTCAATGAGGAGATTGTGAGAATTGCCCCTATATACAGAAAGTGCTATCCTTGAGTGCCAACTAGTCCCACCAGCTTCAGAACTGGATGTTTCCATGAATACAAAGTGGAGGGGCTCCTCCTGCAGCAGCTGTTTCCTACAGAGATTTCTCCCAAGAGCATCTCCACACTTCCCAACACTTTCAAAGTCTTTTGGAAAAAAAAAATCAAGGAAGCTCTTAAACCTTCTGCCTGTTGATAACCAAACAGAATGCTGGGAAATTCGGCAAAACATTTCAATGTGAATTAAAATATACAAAATACAAATATTTCCTGCTTCTTTTAATTATTCACTAACATCTGCCTGATCCTCTGATGCAGCAACTCTGACTTGGCTTTAAGACTTGGCTCTGCGCTGGAATGAGTGATGCCCACAAACAAACAACCTATAATTTATGGATGAATAAATGTTTTTCATCTGATGCTTGTGTATCGCATTTGGAGATCGGTTGCTGTTCACTGGTGATCTCTCTCTGTGGTGTCAAGAACGCAGGTTCGCCGCAAAAGCAATTCGAGCAGTCGAGAGAAAATAATAAGAAAAATCCAATCGCCTCTCGAACGTAAAGGGTTCCTTTTTCAAAAAAAAGAATTACACAGATGCGGCAGCCGCGATTCTCAGTAGCTGCCTTTCCCTGTGATAAAAGGAGATCCGTGTTATCAGTTGCATCAATTTGGCATTTTCTCTTTTTGTTTTCCCAGAGTTTTAAAAAAAAGGCAAATTGGTTGCTGACAGCTTGCTTTCAAGCTTGAATGATAAAAGAAAAACAGCACCATACCACATCTGGACAGCTTGCTGTGAGCTAATGAGCCTGAAGCAATTCAAATCCTGGCTACAGTAGTGTGACCACATTTCTGTGCTAATTTGAAAGAAAAAAGAAAAATAAAGTGGTGGGGGGGTGGGGGGTGGGGGGTTGGTATGACTGTACACTTTATACCTGGTTTGGCAGATATGCCAAGTGATGTCAATACAATACGAGGATTTTGAAGAATGTAGAAGTAAAAATCATATATAGAATATATGTATATATCTCTCTATGTATGCGTATATAAAATATATATATATCATTCAGTGTTCCAATGAGATTCAACAAAATGGTTCAATTAAGCTGTCAAGATGGTGCAGCTGATGCAGAATTGCAGCAGAGCCTCACTGCTAACTACTTGCCAAAAGGATTAATGGCAGGGCTTGAAACAGCAGGCTGTAGCATTGCAGAAGCTGACAGACTGGCAGCTGAAATTAGCAGTGGCTACAGGTACTCGTAAAAACTCTAAGAATTAAATTATGGAGAAAGAATGTGTGACTGGAAACTGTAAGTGAATATTATTAAGTCTGTTGGTTAAAAGAAAACATGATGCAAATGTTTCGAGGCAAATGCACCGTCACATTCGAGTGTTCCCACTCACTCGTCTTAACATATGGGAGGAATTACAGCTGTTTACTCACTATTTATACATTTTCATTGCCTATTTCATTAAATATTAAAGCATAAAAACCCAAGAGATATATTTAGTGCCAAAGCCAGATTTCGCTATTTATTTAAAATAATGGCTCATGGTGACCAAACTCACACTTCCAACTTAACCTTCAACATTTTTACATACTAATATGCATTAAAAAAGACTTTCTCATGACACATAATAGGTTTCACTTTTTCTTTTGATCAGAACATATAATTTGAAAGACAGGTAAAGATCAGCTCATAGAAACATACATAGAAACATAGAAGATAGGAGCAGGTAGAGGCCATTTGGCCCTTCCAGCCTGCTCTGCCATTCATTATGATCAAGGCTAATCGTCCAACTCAACAACCTAATTTTGCTTTTTCCCCATAACCTTTGATCCCATTTACCCCACGTGCTATATCCAGCCACCTCTTCAATATATTCAATGTTTTGGCATCAACTATATCTTGTGGTAATGAATTCCACACTTTGGATGAAGAAACATCTCCTCACCTCCATCCTGAATGTTCTACCCTGAATCCTCAAATTGTGTTTCTGGACTTCCCCACCATCAGGAACATCCTTCCTGCATCTACCTTGTATAGTCCTGTTAGAATTTCATAAGTCTCTATGGGATTACCCCTCATTCATCTGAACTCTAACGAAAACAATTCTCACCTAGTCAATCTCTCTTCATACATCCATCCCACCATTCCTGGAATCAGCCTGGTAAACTTTTGTTGCAGTCCTTCAAGAACAAGAACATGCTTCCTCAGGAAAGGAAACCAAAACTGCACACAATATTCGAGATGTGGCCTTACCAAAGTCCTGTATAATTGCAATAATACATCCCGCTCCTGTATTCAAAATCTCTTATAATGAAGGCCAACATACCATTGCACCTGATTACCTTCAGCGACTGGTGCCCAAGGAGACTCATCCAAGGATCTTTCCATCAAACCTGATTAGATTTAAAAGTTTTTTTTTTGATGGTCAAATTCTGTGTTTGCACTGTGTCTTCAGAGGTTGACTTGGCCCAGTAACTGACAACCAATCCAACCTGCACGCTTATTTGCATCCAGCCAGCTTACTCAGCAGAATGCAAAGATTGTTATCCATCTGTCTGAAACCAGACTGATGAGCACCTCACTATTTCTTCCAAAAGTTAGAGTTCCCGTACCCCTATCATGCAAACCAGCCTCCCATCCATTGACTCCGTCTACACTCCCCGCTGCCTCAGAAAAGCAGCCAACATAATCAAGGACCCCACCCACCTCGGAAAGAGTCTCTTATACTTTTTACATCGGGAAAAAGATACAAAAGTCTGAGCTCACGTAGCGACCAACTCAAGAACAGCTTCTTCCCTGCTGCCATCAGCCTTTTAATGGACCCACAATAGGGTGTAGAACTTTCTCTACACTGTATTTGTGATTGTAACACCATATTCTGCACTCTCTCCTTTGCTTCTCCCTATGTACGATATGCTTTGTATAGGCACAAGAAGCAATACTTTTCATTGTATCCCAATACATGTGACAATAAATCAAATCAAAATCAAATCACTCATATCCTCAGGTTCAGCATCAGGTAAACCCGTTCAGTCCTTCACCCTTGTTAATGAAATACTCTTCATTTTTCATGAGAGTCCCAAAAATGACCTATCTTTGCTTCATGATTTTCCGTTAATCTCCACAGATCATTCCCTTTTCCTCTGGTGTTTGACCATTCCTGTCTTATTTCAAGAGATTTAACTGTTGCTTAGTTAATTAATAAAGTACCACACGCAAATAAAATATTTTCAAAGAATGTACTGTGAGGCAATCCCCAGTACATCTCTAACTCCATATAAATTATTGTGGAGTTGCAAGTTTAGTGGAGGATAATATGGAGTTCTCCATGTCCAAATGCAGTAAGACTTTGACAATATCAAACCTGGGCAGACAAGTAGCAAATAACATTCTTGCAACACAAGTGCCAGACAACGACTACTTCCAACAAGAGAGGATCTAACCACTGCCTGTTGACATTCAATGGCATTACCATCACAGAATCTGCCATTATCAACATCCTGGGGATTACTGGTCTTCCAGTAACCTTATAAACACCAAGATTACAAGTGCAGTTCAGAGACTAGGAATTCTGTGGTGAGTAACTCATTGTTCTTTTTCATCATCTAGCTCCACCAGCTACAAGGCACTTCTGAGTTAATCCTAACTCGCATTTGCTCTGGGGTTCTTAATAGAAATGGGATCAGACAAAAACCAAAACGTTGGGAAATATGTCTGTGCACATTGTAAAATAGTTCAAAACACCTTTGTTTACAAGCATGTGGTAAGAGGAACAATCAGTACCATCCAAACTGACCCCCTCCTGTCTGTAACAACAGCTGATTGAGTATTTATAGATTGTAGTCAGCATTCTAGTGCAAAACACATGGCAGCCAATTTGTGCATAGCAAGCTTCCACAAGCAGTGATGTGATAATGAGCAGATAATCTGTTGATTGAGAGATAAACTTTAGACCGAGAAACCAAAAATAACTCATCTGCTCTTCTATCTAATGGCACTGTGGGATCTTTTGTGTGAGCAGACAGGCAGACAGGATTTCAGTTTAATGTCTCACCTGAAACATAGCACTTTAAACAATGCA